>SNQJ01S0070440.1:6415-37144 GCA_010110895.2 Picea sitchensis | reverse complement strand
TTGTTGATCTATGGGAACAGATTGAAGCCTTGGAGGAAAGGGTGAAAGTGCAGGGCATGCACATCCAACAGGTGAAGTTGGAGACTGATGAAGGAGGCATGCGAGATCATAATTATCTTCTCATGTGCCAAAAAATTTTGCAGCTGAGGAGACTACAAAAGTAGAGCTAGCCATGGGAGCAGTTGGATGTAGTGATCGAAGAGATCATGGAGCTGATGATCCGATAAAAAAAAACTACCAGTGAGGAGAGACTGAGTAGAAGGAGAGCAGCAGCAACAGCAGGAAGATGGAGCAGATGGAAAGCTCCAAAGACTTATTTTGGATCTAGGAGGATTCCAACAGCTTCGAGGGGAAGCGCATGAGCAGGAGATCATGATTTTTCAGCTGAGGAGTTTGATGCAGGAGCATCTCTCCACGTCAGCTAGCCAGCCAGCCAGCCACGTCGAGCGTGTGAATTCAAGATGAAGAGAGGTGCAGTCCTCATTTGAAATTTGAATTTAATGTAATTAAATGTTTAAGCTGTTGAGCTGGGAAGCCGTGCCTTTGTGCAGGCTGCAGATAAGAGCGGCCATTAATGTTTGGATGGTTGAGATCTAGATACGATTATGGACTAGACAACCCATTCAATGCAATTGAATAGGGTAGGTAGGTTGGAGGGAAGAGCTCGAAGAGCCCCCTCAAGTAAAAGAGATTTTCAGATCTCATTTTGGAGTTAGTGAGGATTGAGATGAGTAGAGCCAGAGAGAGCTCGAGAACACCTTGTAATTACAGGCATTTGCCATTTTAATACAAAAGAGAAGTTTTTCCTGCATTACTGTGTGTTATGTGGATGTATGTGTGTGTTCTCTATGTATTTTGTAGATGTATGTTATGTTGATGCATTCTGCAGGAGTTGTTTGGTTTCAGGCTTGAGAGGTCTTTGAGGTTTCATGTCAGGAGGACATGACAGAGTGCTACGGTCTCTGAATACCAGTGCACAAAGGTTGCACTTCTGAACACTACGGGTTTAGACAAAGACCTCAGGAACTGGAGTCAACAACTCAGGAGAAGACCTCAAGGTTGTTGAATACCTTGGAGGAAAGGTTGTGTATGAGAGACACAGTTGCAGACAGAATTCTTCTGTGAATTCTGTAAAGCTCTGCCAAGTGGGCATTGAGCATATGCACAGTGGTGCTGAGGGAGGAACTCTGTTGTGAGTTCAGACAGAAGCCAGAATCACTGATGATTCTAAGAAGCTCTGCCAGGTGGGCATTGAGTGGGTGCACGATAGAAGACAAAACTATTGAACGTTCTGTGAAAGGGAAACTCTACCATGTGGGCATAGAGACGGTGTGCAGATAGGCACAAGAAGAAGGGAACTCTTTGAGTTCTGGAACTTAGAGGAAGAATCCACTAAGGGATCTTTTCTGGGTTACTGAATACCCAGAAGGCTCAGCAAGAAGTTGCTTGAGGTAGAAGGATAGCCAGGAGGGAATCCATATTCTCCATCTGTAGGAGAAGAAAGATAAAATCCCTTAGGGGTCTGAGTGGTTGAGAAGCTTAGGAGGGATAGTGCCTTTCACGCACAGAGTCGGACTGCAAGGAGTGCAGTGGCTGAAGAACTCGTTGGAGAGTTCAAAGTTCCCAAAGTTCAGGGGGGACAATGTTTTCATACGCGCGAAAAAGCTCAGAGTCGGACAGCTGTAAGAGAAGATAAGAAAGGAGAACAAATGTTGAGGCCTTTGGAAGACTTGGAAATTTTCCAAGCATCGGAAGAATGCGCAGAATCTCAGGAGGGAGCTCAGCAGTCGTCAGATCGGCTGGAGAGAAGAAGATCAAGACCGTCGGTTTTCACGTCCAGGAAAGAGCACCAGAGGAAGCGCACGGGAAGAAACGATTTGCACCGTCAGATATGGAGAAAAATCCCGTCAGCCGTCAGATTGGGCGAGAAGCGCACAGAGGAGAGGAGATTGTGGACCGTCAGATGTTCACACAGAATCCCGTAAGTCATTGGATCGGGAGAAGATGATCAGAGTTTATCCTCTGGAGTAAGCGCACAAGAGAAAGGAACTGGTCCATCATATCTTGAGTAGATATCCCTCAGCTGTCGGATTGACTAGAAGTTGCACTCTGGTTAAACCATCAGGAACAACCAATGTAAAATCCCGACGAGAGGCGTAGCCATTGGGATAGCAGCCATTGGTATATCGGGATTCTCGAGGTGAATAAAATCGAGACACTTCAAGTCTCGAAACACCAGGAAGATCTGGACCGTCCGTTGGTGGAGACACGTGGCGGAGATCGAGCGCCCGTCGGTACTTTGGTGCATCAGGATATCGACATTCCCGTGAACATGAGATCGAGAATTTCCATGGGGAATTACCCGGAATAATCTGAGCCATCCATTTGGGGAGACAGGTGTCAAAAATCCGTAGAGAGTCGGGATATTCTCCATCGGGAAATCAGAGTTCCTGAGGTTGAAAGAATTGGGACATCACAAGTCTCTAAATCCCGGAGAAATCGGGACCATCCATTCTGGAAGGGACGCGTGGCAGCAATCGGAGCCACCGGGGAAAGGTCGACAGGAAGTCATTGATCGTCATTTGGGTCATAGGGATATCAGGGATCCCGATGACAAGGTGTTTGTGCATTTTGGAATTGCGAAGTCTGGAACTCCGATGAGTGGGAGCCAGCTGTCAGCATATCAGGGAAGCGGGGAGCGCCATTGTGTGGGCCAGCTGTCAGCATAGCGGAGAATTGGGAATCCCATGGACATATGCATTTTGACATTTGAAACCCCATAGCTTCAATGGGAGACAAGGCTGTGGTCTTGTGAGTTAGCGGTCATATGGGCCGGGAGCTAGCTAGGAGAGCTAACGTGTAGAGACCGCGTCGGGATTCGAGGAATCACGAGTCCTGAGGACTATTGCATTTTGGCATTGGAAAGTCCGAAACTCCGATGAGGACACAAGGTTGCGGTCTTGTGAGATAGAGGTCACGTGGACCACGAGCTTAGCGTGGAGGGCTAGCGGGAATTAGAGCTCATCGGGATTTTTAAGCCTAAAACCCCGACGAACAGGAACATAAGACTGCGATCTTATGAGAACTAGTCACATGGACTAGGATCCTAGCCAGGGAGGGGCTAAGGCCGAAAGGAGCTCATCGGTGATCGGGGATTGAAGAGTACAGGGACTCTCGACGATGGGGAACACAAAACCCTGAAACCCGATATTACATTCCCTGTGGAGAATTTGTCCATGGTCGTTCAGAAGGCGGTGACAGGGTGAAGAAAAGACCTATGGGTCAATTTTTGAAGGGATTCCATTTGGGAGTCCAAGGAGCTAATTCGACTCGAAGAGGGGATTAGAACAATCCTGTGAGCAGGAGAGCGTGACGTGGAGGTGGTCGCGAGTCACTCACTGCGTCAAGATGACTCAGAATCTCTATATAAGGGAGGGAGGAGGAGGATGATGGATCTCTATTGTTATGAGTAATGTTACGCTGGAGAATTTTAGACTTGACTGTCTTATCTTGTGGGAGTTGGGATACCCATCTCGGTGAGGAGTGGTAGCTTGGCCTTGTGAGGCGAGATGGGAGCTAGTAGTTCTCTGGTTAGTGTGTGTGTCCCCTTTGCTGCTCGGGGAGGTAATGGAGAAGAAGAGTACCCCTAGCATTGGCTGGGAGGTACCGTTGAAGTCACAACGGTCAACAAGTGGCAGCTACACGGAGCGTGCGAGACAACAACTCGGAGTGGACGACTTGGGCTATGGTACACATACTTTTATTTTGCATGGTAGATTACTATTGAACTTACGCTTTCATTTTTGTACTTTAATGGGGTGAATAAAGTGTTGAATTGGATTTTTAATTGAGGACTTAAATTCCCGATAGCCTTAAGCTCGCTACTTGACTTGATTCCCATGGTAATCAATCCCTAAATGCGGTGACTATCCTATTGATTTTATTTATTTGTTGGGAAGAGTTGTTCTTTTTACTTCGTCCTCATCCCTAGATCATCAGTCCACGCCTGAGAAGTCAGTCAGGAGACAGATCGACGTTCATCACTTCGGTGTTAATAGACCTATAGGTCCTAATGCCCTACTTTTTTGTGCATGGATGATGAGCGAAGAATAGTTTGCCCAACTATCTCCTTTGTTGGTTGTTCTTGGTCGAGTGATTATATGCGCCTTGTTGCAATTGATTACCTCTGCGATTGATATTCCCTTCCCGCAACGAACCACTTATGATCCTCTATGTTGATCCCTTCATTTTAATACACTTCTTGGCAATTATTTAAGGCTACATTTTTAGTGCTTCTCTAGGTGAATTTACTATGTGTTTTTTTTTACATCTGGTCTGCCATTTACTCTACGGTTTTACTCTTCCTTTGGCCACTCTGGACTACATGTTATTCTTTCATTACTCTACATTTTTTTTTATTCAATGGAATTTAATCTCTGCAATTCAACACACTTAACCACATTTTTTTTAAACCATGCGTTCTTAATATATTCCTGGATAACTTACACTCTGCATTTTTTTTCTTTTTATCACCATTAATGGAAAATTCTACCTGGCGGTCTTACCCATACCATTGCAGTGTCAGTGCGAATGTGATACCCCACTTACCCACCTTACCCAACAACTTTTCTTAGTGTTTTCAATGTGCATGGTAGCGTTTTCTTTTTCCTGTGTAATGGTTGAGATTTATTATTTTTAGACTGCACCTTTAACATACTTTGGACAATGAATAATGACACCCCTTGAGAAGTCTTGGTACATATCGATTTATCACTTGTAACTCAGCAATTTCACGTGTTAACCCTCTAGGCTTCATGAATTTTGTCAGCGTTTACCACTGCAATATCACTTTACCCACATTTTTACTACTCCAAAATTATTTTATTAATCAAAATGGATTTTGATATTCAGAAGTGGTTTTAGTAGTCGAATGCTATTGAGTCTCCACCGCAATTTCCTTTGCAAATCCTTATGGCTGGATGACGCATTTTTCTGGTGTTTAATATCTTCATCCACAAAATTTCTCCCTCTACAAATCACTATATTTTGATGGAGACTGTACTCTATGTTTTAATTTAATTGATGGCGAATGCACTCGGTGTTTCAATATAAGTTGATGGCGAATGTACCATGTGATTTTAATGTAATTGGATGGCGAGTTTACCTTGTGCTATTAACCTTCATTTTACATATTTAAACAACAAACTTAACCATTTATTTGAACGCATTTTCTGATGATAACACTCAGCGAGATCATGTCTTGATTTGTAACGGATTACCCTTTGTTGTCTGCATTTGTAAATCTGTGAAAGACAACGCATTTCTCTTTATGTGTTTGTCTGCGTGTTCAACGTTGTTTGAGAAATGAGTAGTTCCTCCTTGGTTGCGTTTTGGTTGAACCTGAAAGCCAGCTAACCAGTGGTTGTTACCCCTGCGTTTTACATTTACCTGACAATGATAATAGCCCTGACTTTTTACATTTACCTGACAACGATAATACCCCTGCGTTTTTACATTTACCATCTAGCGATAATAATTGGCAATATTGTTTCTGGACAACATTCATCTATTATTAATCAACAATAATAATTATTGTTGTTGGATATCGTTGAATAATAGCATCAAACTGCATTGAATGCCTGTGAAATGACATTTCATTATGAACATGCAGATAGCATTAAATCTCATTGAATAGCATTGAGGTGGCAATTATTTATAAGAAACATAATAGCATCAAATTTTCATTTAATATATGGACATGACATTTAATTATAAAAATCAAGATAGCATTAACATGGCATTGAATAGCGTCGAATGGCTTTTATTTATAACCGCATAACAACATTAAAATGGCATTAAAATTTGCATTGCAATGGTAGTCATTTATAGACAACAAAATAATATCAAATAGTGGAAAATAACATTGAAGTGGCATTAATTATAGACATCGATCTCATTAAGGATTAGCCCTCTTTAGACAACAATGTCAATTATTCTTTAAGTAGCATGGAGCACCTTTAAAATGTTAAGTAGTTCACTTATTCTAATGCATAGTTTATAATTGTTGATAAGCGTATTTGATTTGGTTAAGTGCCTTTCTTAGTGCGCTTTATGATAACATTATGACCTTAGTAGCTTGGTAACAGTTATTCCTTCACACTTAGACATATTTCTTATTAGTTAATGGATGGGTTGTTGGCGGAGTCGGGTATTACCTTGAGCTTTTCCTTTTGGTTGTCGTAATCTTGCGTCTTGTCCACCTGTTGCTTTGGGTCTGGATGTAGTCTTATTGTCATTTGTTAGGCTCCTAGTGTGTGGATTTGTCCTGAGTCCTTGGTCCAAATAGTTTATGTTGTGCCAGGGTTATCGCCGCACCTATCACCTCGGGACGGCATGAGTCCTGATGAGGGAATCATAGCACGCCCTATTGAATAGAGGGAAATGATATCTTGGTTGGAGTCTATGCTTCCCGTGTGAGTGTTGTTGATCGTTGTAAGTTGCTTTTAGTGCTTTGGTTGTAACGCCTTCATGCATTTGGTTTGTGTGCCTTGAGGTTCTAGTCATTGGTCGTTGAGGCTGTTGTGTCATGAGGGGGATGTTGTCCCTTAGCTTGTAGGTGTGGTCATGTTTGTGTTGGGAGGGTAATCGTTTATCCTTGTTGTTTATACATGTTTCGCCTAGTTTCTCTTGTGCCAGTGCATGGAGTCATATTTGTCTGTTGCCTATTATGCGAGCATGGTGCTCACTGTCAGATGTGTTGTTTAGTTGTGATCATTGTTTTCATCCTGTTTAAAAATAAAAATAAAAAAAATATGCACTTTCTTCTTCGCTTGTAGTCGTAACAATGGGGTCGTTACATATGGTATCAAAGCGGGTTCAACCCGCGACTTGGGATCACTACGACTTTCGTTGATATGATATTTGATTATAATGTTTCCAAATAAGTTGACTTGTATTTGTGCAGGTAATCATGGTTAGAGGATTCCAAAGAGACAGACGATGGGGTGCTAGGGGAGGAGGCGCGACGCCTACAGTGGGATCCACGCCTGAGGGGTCTAACCCCCAGGGATACGAATAGGTTGTCGGGAAGGAGAAAATAGTCGTGGGTGATGTGGTTGGGTTGATGAGGTCTTTTCAACGCATGTATGAGGCACTGATTATCCATTTGGACAGAGATGAGGCCACAACGTCGACACCCCCTGAGGGTCCACCGCGTGCTCTGGGTGCTACTGGTAGCATTCACCGTGAAATCAAGAAGGTCAAATTTCCTGAGTTCTTTGGTACCCCGGATGGCTCAGCCACCGAGGGATGGTTGGGGAATATGGCGATGTGCTTTTCACTTTATGACTATACCTCAAACATGAAGGTCCGCATGGTGGTCTTTCAACTAAAGGGGAGCGCTCTTCTTTGGCGTAAGACGCTGCTGCCACAATTAAACATGATCGTTGAAGACGTGTCATGGGAATTGTTCGAGGAACAATTCCAAGAGAGGTACCTATCAAAGGAATTCATTGAGCGTCAACTCAAGGAGTTCAATGCCTTACGACAGGGTAGCCATACGGTGCCTGAGTACAAAGCCCATTTTATGGAGTTTCTTCGATATGCTCTACATCTTAATATTCAAAAAACTTAAGGTAAACGGGTTCTTGTTCAACCTTAATGTCAGCATACGTGAAAAGGTTAGGATTTTGATGCCTCAAACCTTGCATGATGTCATCCAGAAGGCCCTCATATCAGAGGAGGAGCTTATCAGCGGGGGTTAGAGCAGGACTCCAGCGAGGCTGACAGGGAAGGAGTCATCCGCTGCGCTGCAACATCAGACACCAACCAGACATATGCCAGGATATCGTGGCTTCCATAGGGGATCAACTTTCACTACACCTCGGTGACCAGTGCCTTAGAAGCGGACTCCTTACTGGGGACCACAACATCAACAACAACGTCGAGTGCAGCAGTAATTGTTTAGGCTTGATCAGCAGAATAGACTAGGATTCCAGGCCCATGGGCCGTCAACTTCTACTTCAGGTAAAGGGAGTATTGGACTGAAGAAGGGGTGTTGGACATGTGGGGAGCCACACTACCAGCGTGACTTCTCAGTGGAGAGGACTAGAGCATATGGATCAGTCGGACCCACTACCGTGGGAGATTTGGGCATGGCCCATAAGATTCATGCAGTAGTGAATAATCATCAGGTAGAGCACCAATCGACTGTGATTGAGATATCAGGTACCGTCTCTGACTAGACCCTTAGTATTTTGATAGATCTTGGTGCTACTTAGAGTTTCATTTCTAGTGCAGTGCTAAAAAGGATTGAGGTAAAGGCAGTTGAACAGGATGAGTTTATGTTTGTAGAGATGGCTTCGGGAGCCAAACAGAAGCTTGGAGGAAAGGTTATGGGTTGTACCCTTAACCTGGGAGATTTTGTCACCAAGGCCAACCTGTACATCACGATCTTAGGATATTATGACATTGTGATCGGTATGGACTAGTTGGAATCGCATGAGGTGATACTCAATTCTACGACGAAAGAAATGAGCTTGGTCGATGATGAGGGGCAGATACGTGTGATTGTAGGTCAGAACTAGGGAGTTTCCCTGAGGTTTATCTCTTCCTTATAGTTACAGAAGAGCTTGTGCAAGGGATGTAATCTTCAAGCGATCCTTGCGTTAAATGAAAAAGGAGTAGCAGAAGTTCTAGAACACTTACCGGTGGTGAGAGAGTTTACAGACGTCTTTCCAGAGGAGTTACCTGGGATGCCGTTGGAGAGAGAATTGGAGTTTACCATAGACCTAAAACTGGGGACTGGACCGATAGCTAGAACGCCTGATCAGATGTCGACCGCAGAGTTATAGGAGTTGAGAATGCAACTGAAGGAGTTGTTGGATCTGGGACTTATACGTCCAAGTGTGGCATTGTCAGGCATGCATGTTATTTTCATATGAAAGAAGGATGGGTCATGGAGAATCTGCATTGACTACCATCAATTGAACAAGGCAATGATCAAGAATCAGTATCGATTGCCGAGGATTGATGATCTATTTGATCAAATGAAGGGTAATACGGTGTTTTCAAAGAGCGATTTGTGATCGGGCTATCACTAGTTACGGATCAAGGAGGATGACATACCTAAGACCACCTTTAAGACACATTACGAGTTTACTATTTTACCATTTGGACTGATAAATTCCCCAGGGGTATTTATGAGTTTGATGAACGGGGTGTTCCGCAAGTATTTGGAAAAGCTCATCCAAGTATTCATTGATGATATTTTGATTTAATCTCAGATGATGGAGGATCATGAAAAGCATGTTCTCTTGGTACTACAGTGTCTATGAGAGCACAAATTGTATGGGAAGTTGTCCAAATGCTCGTTTTATCAATCAAAGATTCACTACTTATGGCATGTCATCTCCAACGAATGTATCGCCATGGATCCAGAAAAGTTAGAGGCTATTATGGATTGGCCTGCGTTGACGAATGTCCTGGAAGTGCATAGCTTCATGGGTTTAGTAGGATACTATCGATGATTCATCGAGGGATTTTTGAAGATAGGAAATCTGATCATGAAATTGCAGAAGAAGAACAAGAATTTTGTTTGGACCGAGAAATGCGCGGAAGCATTTCAAAGGCTCAAGGAGTTGTTGACAATGAAACTGATACTAAAGGTCCCTAACATGGACGCGGACTTCTTGGTATGCACTGATGCATCCAAGGAAGGCTTAGGCAGAGTCCTAATGCAAGACTGTTGAGTGATCGCTTACATCTCGAGGAAACTAAGAAGGCATGAGGAGAACTATGCGATGCACGATTTGGAGTTGTTAGCCATTGCATATGCCTTGAATGTTTGGAAACACTACCTTGTTGGAAAAAAAATTGAACTAAGGATGGACCACTGTGGACTACAACAAATCTTTATACAAAGCGACCTAAACGCACGACAACAACATTGGTCAAAATTACTTAGCGAGTACGAATTCGATATTACTTACATAAAAGGAACCATGAACCGAGTGGTAGATGCATTGAGTCAGAGACCGGACATCTTGTCAGTGTTGCCTCTTCAAACAAATCTACGTGAAAAGATTCTAACTTTACAATGCGATGATGACTGGTACAAAGAGGTCGAGAATTTTATCAGACAAAACACAATGATGGTACCAAGATTTCAAGGATTTACGTTTGAAGATGATGGATTATTGAGGTTTAAAAATCAGATTTACGTACCATCAAATGACGAGTTGAGGAGTTTGATATTAAGCAAGGCTCACAGAGCAGTATACATGGCCCACCCAGGAGTCACGAAGATGAGGGAAGACCTTAAACCCTTATTCTTATGGAAGGGAATGAAGGCAGACATAGTTAACTATGTGGCCAGATGTCTAGAATGTTAGCAGGTAAAGGCTGAACATAGACATCCAACAAGATTACTACAACCACACGATATTCCAGAATCGAAATGGGAGGTTACTTCGATGGATTTCATTGTTGTATTTCCACTGACGGCAATGAGACACAACTCGATTTTTGTGGTAGTCGACACTCTAATGAAGAGTGCTCATTTTATTCTTATGCGTACGACGTATCAGGCACCTGACATAGCTAGAGTTTTCATCAGTGAGATTGTGAGGCTGCATGGCATGCCTAAGAGGATTATATCCGATAGAGGATTGGTGTTTACCGGACGATTTTGGACTAGTTTCCAAGAGGCCTTCGAAATCCAACTTAACTTTAGTACTGCATATCACCCGGAGACTGATGGGAAGACCAAACAAACAAACTATATCTTGGAACACATGTTGCGCATGTACGTGATGGACCAACAAAAGTGTTGGGAAGAATTCTTGCCACTGGTAGAATTCGCTTATAACAACAGCTACCAAAGCACCATTAAGATGGCACCTTTCGAGTTCCTTGATGGGTGACCATGTCAGACACCTTTGAGTTGGGATCGACCTTAGGATAGGGTCCTGGTGGCACCAGAAGCGATCCAAGAAATGAAAGAGAAAATGAAAACAATAAGACAAAGGATCAAAGAAGTGCAGGATCGACAGAAGAGTTATGTCGATGCGCACCGTGTCAACCGTAGTTACGAAATTGGCGATCGAGTCTTCTTGCGGGTAAAACCGCATAAGAGTTCGATCAAGTTTGGAAAGGGAGCTAAAATATATCTTAGTTTCGTGGGACCTTTTGATATTATAGAGAGGAAAGGGCCCATGGCCTATCGACTAGCCTTGCTTGATTATTTGAGGCATATGCATGATGTTTTTCACGTATCTATTTTAAGACATTATATTAGTGATCCTACAAATGTTATTGACATGAGTTCCTTGCAGGTATTGGATGAGGGGTCACTCATGGACGAGTCGATCCGCATCTTGAATCATCGCATTCAAAAACTACAGAGTCGAATAGTAGATCAGGTCAAGGTCCAGTGGGACAACTATAGTTCTCACTCGGTGACCTCGGAGGAAGCATATGATATGCACCAACAGTTTCCATTTTTATTTGATAGATAGACTTATGACACTGTGATACAAATTATTTCAGCACTTATATACTGTGAAACTTCGAGACGAAGTTTAAAACAAGAGGGGGTGTATGTAACATCCTTCTCTTGCGTGCACTGAGTGAACTTATTTTTTGACGAAACTTGCTTGCAAGTGATCCAAATTATTATACTATTGGTCGTTGATTATGATTATGAGGCATTATGGATGTGATTATATGTTATTTTGTTGTATTGACTTAGATAGGTGTTATTGACTCGGTTCTCTTGAGTGTGTAGGATTTGGACCTCAAGGATGTTGAGGCATCAATGAAACCCTTGGACTCCGGATAAATTCAGGGAGTGGACTATTGGGGGTTGATTTTTCTATATATGACATATGTGCATCTGATTATATATTATGATTATGGATTTTTTTCTGACATAATCCGTTGATGATGCAGGCTGATGATAACTTGTTGACTAGAATCACATGTGGAGTAGAGGGGTCACACACGAATACCAGAGATGTTTAGGGAGAGGTGTGCACAACAACCCTGCCACAACCTACTAGCACTCCCGTCGTGGCTCAAATTGTAGGTTAATTATTACCTAGTTTGAGAAGACCCATGATGTTGTGAGGGAAGAATGTGATAGTCACTCAAGATGATTCTAATGGGCGCGCAATAAGGCAGGGGACTTATTCCTTAGAGGCCCTTAGTCTTCCACAAGATCACCTGACGAAGTATTGACTCTAGGGGTTTTGATGTCTACCAAGTAATTTAAGAGGTGACTGACACCCTTAGAGCATAGAGTTTGTCCTGAAGGGCACGTTGCGCAAGGGAAATAGAATGAGGCGAGTTGCACCCTTGGAGAACCTAGTGCGTACTAAATGGCATGTCATGTTGTTAACTAATAAGTGAATAAACCTAGATGAACTTAGAACAAATGATGTGATGAGAAATTTTTAAAAACAATTTTTTTCCCTAATAACAATGTCACCCAACCTCAAAAATTAAAATCTAGGTCTAAGTGATTCTTGTGGAAAAAAAATAATAAAAATAATAATAATAATCATCTTTAAACATGTGACAAGAAGGGGGTAATCCATTCAATTAATTTATAAAAATCAAATTACTTTGGGGGATTACTTTTTAACTTAAAAGGAAATAATTGATTTGTTACTTATGCTAATTAAAAATTTATTAATTAAAAGAAAAAGGGGGAAAAGGTAATTTCCTACACTTGCTAATTTGATTTTTAGATAGAAAGGGAAAGAGGGAAATTTAAAAGAATTAGGAAACTAAGGGGAAAAGGGGGAAACATAAGGAAAAAACAGAATGACTAACTTAGCAAGGAATCTTTCCTTTAAGAACTTTCTAAATTCAACTCAACTAGTAAATTAGTAAGGGGGTAAGTCATTAAAATGTGTAAGGGGATATGGGGACACCTAGGAGTGATTCTAGGAATTATTTTAGGTGAGTGAGGGAAACAGGAGTAATTAAATAATTAATGAAATTAATTTCTGGTCCAACGAAGGGGATGGGTGACACTTGTACGGGGAGGATTTTTCTGAATTGAATTATTGAACAATAAATTAAATGGGAAATTGGGAAATAAATTACTCAGAAACTCTATATAAAGGAGGGAGGAGGAGGATGATGGATCTCTGCTATTATGAGTAATGTTACGTTGCAGAATTTCATACTTGACTGAATTATCTTATGGGAGTTCAGATACCCATCTCGGTGAGGAGTGGTAGATTGGCCTTGCTAGGGGAGCTGGGAGCTAGTTGTTCTTTGGTTAGTGTGTGTGGCCCATTTGTGGCTCAGGGGGCTAAGGGAGAAGAATATTACCCATAGCATTGGCTAGGAGGTACCGGTGAAGTCACAACGGTCATCGAGTGGGAGATGCACGGAGAGCGCGGGACAACAACTCGGAGCGGACAACTTGGACTATGGTACACATGCTAGATTACTATTCAATTTACACTTTCATTTTTGTACTTTAATTGGGTGAAGAAAGTGTTGACTTGGATTTTTAATCGAGCACTTAAATTCCCTATAGCCTTAAGCTCGTTGCTTGACTTGATTCCCTTGGCAATCGATCCCTGAATGCGGTGACTATCCTATTGATTTTATTGATTTGTTGTGAAGAGTTGTGCTTTTTACTTCGTCATCATCCCTATATCATCAGTCAACTCCTGAGTAGTCGACCAGGATTCAGATCGATGATCGTCACTTCAATGTTAATAGACCTATAGGTCCTAATGCCCTTCTTTTTTGTGCATGGATGATGAGCGAAGGATAGTTTGCCCGACTGCCTACCTCTTTTGGTTGTTCCTAGTTGAGTGATTGTCTGCGCCTTGTTGTGATTGACTACCTCTGCAATTGTTATTCCCTTCCCGCAACGAACCTCTTATGATCCTCTACGTTGATCCCTGTGTTTTAATACCCTTCCTAGCAATTATTTAAGGCTGTGTTTTTAATTCATCTCCTAATGAATTTACTGTGTGGTTTTTTTTACATCTGGTCTGCCATTTACTCTACAGTTTTACTCTTCCTTTGGCCACTCTGGAATGCATCTTATTCTTTCATTACTTTTCATTTTATTTTATTCAATTGTATTTGATCTCTACAATTCAACACACTTAACCACAAATTTGTTAAACCCTGCGTTCTTAATACATTCCTCGATAATTTACACTCTGCGTTTTTTTCCTTTTTATCACTTTTAATGGAAAATTCTACCCGGTGGTCTTACCCATACCACTGTAATGTCAGTGAGAAAGTGATACCTCGCTTACTCTCCTTACCCAACAATTTTTCTTGGTGTTTTCAATGTGCATGGTAGTGTTTTCATTTTCCTGTGTAATGGTTGAGATTTATTATTTTTAGACTGCACCTTTCACATACTTTGGACAATGAATAATGGACCCCCTGCGAAGTCTGGGTACATATCGATTTATCACTTGTAACTCATCAATTTCATGTGTTAACCCTCTATGCTTCATGAATTTTGTCGGCGTTTACCACTGCAATTGACCCACTGCAATATCACTTTACCCATGTTTTTACTACTCCGAAATTATTTTATTAATCAGAAGGGATTTTAATATTTAGAAATGGTTTTAGTAGTCAGATGCTATTGAGTATCCACCACAATTCCCTTTGCAAATCCTTATGGTTGGATGATGAATTTTTTTGGTGTTTAATATCTTCATCCACAAAATGTCTCCCTTTGCAAATCATTGTATTTTGATGGAGACTGTACTCTATGTTTTAATTTAATTGATGGAGAATGCACTTGGTGTTTCAATATAAGTTGATGGTGAATGTACCATGTGCTTTTAATGTAATTGGACGACGAGTTTATGCTGTGTTATTAACCTTCATTTTACATATATAAACATCGAACTTAACCATTTATTTGAATGCATTTTCTAATGATAACACTCAACAAGATCATGTCTTGATTTGTAATGGATTTCCCTATGTTGTCTTCATTTGTAAACTTATGAAAGACAACACATTTCTCTTTATGTGTTTGTCTGCATGTTCAGTGTTGTTTGAGCAACGAGTATTTCCTCCATGGTTGCATTTTGGTTGAACTCGAAAGCCAGCAAACTAGTGGTTGTTACCCCTGCATTTTACATTTACCTGAAAGCGATAATACGCCTGTGTTTTTACATTTACCTGACAGTGATACTACCCCTGCGTTTTTACATTTACCTACCAGCGATAATAATTGGCAATATTGTTTCTAGACATCATTCCTCTATTTTTAATTAGAAATAATAATTACTGTTGTTGGATATCATTTAATAACAACATCAAACTGCATTAAATGGCTCTGAAATGACATTTAATTATGAACAGGCAGATAGCATTAAATCTCATTGAATAGCATCGAGGTGGCAATTATTTATAAGCATAATAGCATCAAATTTTCATTTAATATATGGACATGACATTTAATTATAAACAACAAGATATCATTAACATGGCATTAAATAACATCGAATGGCTTTTATTTATAACCGCATAACAACATTAAAATGGCACTCATTTATAGACAATGAAATAACATCGAATAGTGAAAAATAGCATTGAAGTGGCATTAATTATAGACATTGATCTCATTAAGGATTAGCCATTTTTAGACAACAATGTTGATTATTCTATAAGTAGAATGGAGCACCTTTAAAATGTTAAGTAGTTCACGTATTCTAATGGACAGTTTATAATTGTTGATAAGCATATTTGATTTGGTTAAGTTCATTTCTTAGTGCGCTTTATGATAACATTATGACGTTAGTATCTTTGTAACATTTTTCCTTCACAGTTAGACATATTTCTTATCATTTAATGGATGGGTTGTTGGCGGAGTCCGGTATTAGCTTAATCTTTTCCTTTTGATTGTCATCATCTTGTGTCTTGTCGACCTGTTTCTTAGGGTGTGGGTGTAGTCTTCTTGTCAGTTTTTAGGCTCCTAGTGAGTGGATTTGTCCTGAGTCCTTGGTCCAGATAGGTTATGTTGCGCTAGGGTTATCACTGCACATATTACCCCGGGACGACATGAGTCCTGATGAGGGGATCAGGGTGCACCCTATTGGATAGAGGCGAATGATATCTTGGCCAGAGTCTGTGCTTCCAGTGTGAGTGTTGTTGATCGTTATAAGTTTATGTTAGCGCTTGGGTTGTAAAACCTTCATGAGTTTGGTTTGCATGCCTTGAGGCTCTAGTCATTGGTCGTTGAGGTCGTTGTGTCGAGAGGGGGGTGTGGTCCCTTAGCTTGTAGGCGTTTTCATGTTTGTGTCTGGTGGGTAGTCGTTTCTCCATGTTGTTTACGCATGTTTCACCCAGTTACTCTTGTGCCAGTGCGTGGAGTCATAGTTGTTTGTTGTCTATTCTGCGGGCGTGGTGCTCACCATCATATGTGTTGTTTATTTGTGATCATTTTTTTCATCCTGTTTTAAAAAAAAAATGCACTTTCTTCTTCGCTTGTAGTCGTAACGATGGGGTTGTTACAATGTTTAAATTAATGCACCATTAAAAACACATATTCCATATAAGATGAATAAAACATTAAGAAGGAACATGATAGCAGTTTGTATTTTTAACATGGGTAAGAGTCCCACAACTGACATTCTTATTTCAGTTGTATGATATGTGATTTACATACTAAAGCATGAAAAGTCAGTTTGTTCTATGATATGTACTTTTTAAAATGTATTTTTTTATTAAAAAAAAGAAGAAAACAAAAAAACATCAATGCAGTATGCACAGTACATATATTCCAAAATGCATCATGGATCCCTTGGAATG
Source organism: Picea sitchensis (assembly GCA_010110895.2). Classification (NCBI taxonomy): domain Eukaryota; kingdom Viridiplantae; phylum Streptophyta; class Pinopsida; order Pinales; family Pinaceae; genus Picea; species Picea sitchensis. The sequence goes on along the minus strand of SNQJ01S0070440.1, from coordinate 20,332 downwards.
TGAAATTTTTGTTTTTAATTAAATGTTATATATATAAACTATATACTCATGTAAATGTGATTTTTTTTTGTTGTCTTCAATCATGCACATTGTCGATGTAAAAACTATATACTTTTACACGTTTTATAACTTCAAAATCAACAAAACTATATTCAAAGTAGGCTTCAGGGTTTTGTCATTGCATTGGTATGTGGGAGAATGACAGAGTTAGAGATTTATAATATTATTATTATGTTGGTAGATTTATAATATTATTATTATGTAAATAAATTATTGAAATTTGGTTTGACTCACGCTATTACTATTATTCCAAATTCAAACCAAGATACAATACACCTATATAATTGTATTGTAAGATATAACTTATTCCAAATTTGGAGATAGAGTTTATAAAAAATCTCCAACAAACTTCAACCGACTCTAAAGTAAGCATTAATTCTAACTCTTTTTTTTAATGCTTATTTTACAAATAACAATGCTAAAATCATAAAAAAGTATTTGTCTTCATCAAGATCTTGATCCACTTTTGAATTCTTCTAGACTATGCTTTTTCTCAACCATTCATTTGTGCTCTACCACTTCATCCTTTGAAGATACACTTGCTTCTTACCATTAATGATGTATTTGTAATGATCGACGATTCTTGGCATACTTCAAAAAATAGTCTAGATACTAAATCATCCTATTGACATATTTCCATCTGTCGAAGAAGGACAACAAGAACCACCAACTTATAATAGATTTCCTTATAATCATACTAGTGATGTATTCTTGTGGCATCAAAGAACATTAAAACCACTAGCTTAAATTATGTAACTCTTTTCTATGAATGTTCTTTCATCATATAATTTTACAAACCATAAATATAACATATGATATTGTAGTATACCTAGGGAAGTAATATGGGGTACCTAGAAAGGTAACCAATGGGGATGTGGTTATGTATTATTAGTGGAAGTCATTTAATATATGAGAATGTGGTCATTCAATGTAAGGTGGACTAGGTCCACTATATTAGTAAAGAAACACGATGATATTTACATGTAATAAATGTGAGAAGGCTCTCTAGAAGGTTCCTAGAAGATAGAGAGAGCTATATAAAGAACTATAAGAAATGTAATGAAGCATAGTGAAGAATATTTGCATTGTAAAAAACAACTATTGCTTGAGGAGTGCATTCCTTCCATAAGGAATAATATATGGTATTACCCTACCTCAAGGATTTTCTTTATTTCTTGTGTTCAGTATTTTGGTGAATAGTTTGGATTATTCTTGTTAATATTGCAGGATTTTTTTGAGATTTATATTTAGATCTATTCTGGTACTTAACAAGTGGTATCAAAGCACTTTCCTTGGCCAAAGAAGGGGAGAATTTTTTTGTCTCTTTTTGCAGATTTTTTCTAAAGAAAAAAAGAAGAAGAGGGTGGCGCACTTCAAGTTCATATATGAACATTTCTGAGAAGAATTTGGTAAAAAAAAATGGATACTTGAATTCTTCTCAAAAAATTACCCAATTTCAAAAAAACAAATCAGTTGAAATGGAGTCGAGGAAGTAAAGTTATGAGCATTTTAAATTCAACAGTTTTTCAGGGTTTTTCGAGAAAAGACCTGATTTTCTGCAGTAAGTTATTTTTAACCCTAGTTCTTGTTGAATATTTTTTCCAAGAAAGATTTATTTTATAGGAAAAGATGATGGTCCTAGTATTGAAGAGTTCTTAAAGTCCCAAAAGTCAAAATGGAAAGAGTAGTGGAAATTTTTTCTACATATTCGTTTGAGAAAAGATGCTCATACGTGGTGGAATTTTATTATCAATAGAAAAATGATGGCACTCTCTGATGAAGGATATGAAATAGTCATTTTATAAAAATGGTCTCATGTCAAAAGTAAAGAAAGAAACAAAGGTTTATTTTCATGTGACAATTTTATATTACAGGTTCATGGATGCATTCACAAAGAAAATATCATTGTTTATATTAACCCTAGTTACCTGCATAATTTTATCAATCTTAAGTTGGTTAATAGATTACAATTTCCTGCAAAGAATGTTCAAAGCACATAGATTGAGGGTGAAAATGTTCAAATTTTTAAGGATTTGAAGATCCCCATGGACACATATGTGTTGCATTCAAATTTGTATGTTATGGATATGGATGAAGTAGATATTGTTTTGGGATATCCTTGGATAGAATCAGTGGGTACCATTAATATTAATGTGCAAAAGAAGTTTTTGAAGTTGTGGTACAAGAAGAAGAAAATCACCTTGCATGATGTGTCTCTTAGTAAGAAAGATGGGCCCATGGTGGCCAACAAAGAAGTTATTGTAGAGTCTGAAGTTGAATGAGAGGAAGATTCTATAGAAGGAGACGAAACAAAACTACAGGAAGGACATAATCAAGAATCTAAGGAGGTCATTGACTCAAAGACACATAGTGTTGCATATTTGAAGAAAAAAGAACAGATTCCTACAGTTGTTGTATATCTCCATCCACATCATATAGAGAAACAACGATCATCAAGGCAAAGGCGTATGCATCAACACATTTATGCACTAGCAGTTAACTATAAAGGAAACTGATCAAGAGGTGGATGGAGACCTACTAGCACTACACGAAGACAACATGCTAGAGAACTAATCCCATGGCAACACCAACATAATGCAAATCAAGATTAGGGTGGCAAGGCATCAAATGGACATCGTGTTTGAATTCCACTGGGATCGATGGATGGTCGTACTTGGTACTAGTTGGCTACATTTCTTATCCGGTCATATTGTATGGTTTCTTCTCATGTTTCGAGGACAAAACATGTGAATGGGGATGCAATGTATTATACCTAGGGAGATAATATGGGGTACCTAGGGGGTACCAAATGGGAATGTGATTATGTGTTATTAGTGTAAGTCATTTAATATATGAGAATGTGGTCATTCAATGTAAGGTGGACTAGATCAACTATATTAATAAAGAACTATTATCGCAGTTTGATGTAATAAATGTGAGAAGGCTCTCTAGAAGGTTCCTAGGATATAGAGAGAGTTATATAAAGAAGTGTATGTAATGTAATGAAGCACAATGAATAATATTTTCATTGTAACAAACATATATTACTTGAGGAGTGCATTCCTTCCATAAGGAATAATATATGGTGTTACCCTACCTCAAGGGTTTTCTTTATTTCTTGTATTCAATATTTTGGTGAATGGTTTGGATTATTCTTGTTGATATTGTGGGTTTATTTTGAGATTTATCTTCATATCTATTCTAGTACTTAACAGATACAAAATCTCTAAAAACTTAATAGGATAAAACTAATAAACTGGCATGTTGAACCATTGCAGATGTTAAATCAATGGTCCAATATTTCCCAAACACCCCACAATTTGATCACCTTTACCCATTGTATCTGAAAGTGTGTGAACCGACCCTTTCTAATTAGAATAATCAACATCTCGGTGTTGGTGGCTATAGGGAAACCATAAATGATTCAAATCTCACTCATGCAACCAATCTCGCGATACACCCTCAGGTGTCTCCTTTGGAGTGGACATACATGGCTTTGAGTCAATATAGTGACAATATTTCCACAAGAATTTGGCCTCATAAATAGCTTTGTACACAAGCAATGGTGATATATTAGCCTCCATGACTCACAATGGAAATATCTCCTAAGTTTGTCCTTCAAATTGGCAACAAAGAATATTCTCTCCAATATTTCGACCTTGATCTCCTTCCTATCTTTTTCTTATTTAGGGAGCGACTTTGATGATGGAAAAATAAACACGAGCTTGATCACACTTCTACTACACATAATTTATAGATGAACAACAATAAAAAAAAATTGCACACAAAAATCTTCCCACACCATAAATCATTCACAAAACAAATAATGTATTCTCACCCATGTACTCACACCGGAAATTCTATATGCTCACATGCTAACCTATGTACAAAGGATATAAATTTCTAAAATCCGTATGATCATAGTCCCATGAGATAGTTGACATTGAAATGGCTTTGATACCAACTTAGAAAACATATGGCACACAAAACATTCACACTATTATTATTATTGCATATACAAACCCAAATACAATATACATATATAAATGTTGTCACATCCAACTTATTCCAAACTTTGAGATAGAGGTTGAGAAATCTCAACAAAGTGCATCCAACTCTAAAGTAAGCATTAATTCCAACAAAATTGATTCATGGTTATAGAATAGTGGTTATGTTCTCAGTAGTCTAAAGGTTTTAAGTTTTGGTTCTTTCTTGATCATGTTTTTAGGTGGACTTTTTTTCTTCTGAAATTTATCTATAAATTGTTAGATCTGTAAGTGGTTGAGTCTGTATAATATACCCATTCCAAAGTATATTGTTAGAATCCATTGATATATTAAAAATGTAATTTAGACAACAAAAATGAGTAATTTCACCTAAATTTATATTGTTTGATGATTAAGATGAAAAATATCAAAACTTAAAACTTTTAGAAAAGTTATCCTATGTCCAATGCAATGCATGTTTGTCATTAATATATATATATATATGGTTATAGTGACAATTTAAATGTTTATATTGATTTCTTTTTATTTTTTTCAAATAAATGTTTTTAAATATGTAATGTTGACACGGCATGTGCCCATTTAAAAAAAAGAGTTGCTAACAAAAACTTAATATAATGTTTGTTATATTGATAATTTAAATGTTTATTGATATTTAAACGTTTATATTGATTTCTTTTAATTTTTTCAAATAAATGTGTTTAAATATGTATATGTAATGTTGACATGGCATGTGCCGATTAAAAAAGAAGAGTAGTAACAAAAAAATTTAATATAATGTTTGTTATAATGAATGTTAGAGATGTTATTTTAATAATAAAATATTATAGTGATTTGATATGTTGTATATTTTAAAATGGAAATCTTTGAAATGTGTATACATTTAGTAAATTTGATGCGTAGAGAGATAGAAAAATTATTTTAAGTTAAAATATAATTTCGAAAGTTAGATTTGTAAATAATGTATTTTACTTTGCATATTATGATTTTTTTTTTCAATTAGATTTATATTATTGTCTTAAGTTTTTTAAGGTTTCTAATTAATATTTAGCATTTTCTACATTTTGTGTTTTTAATCTTTTTCATCTAGTTTATGTAATATGAAAAAAAATAAAAAAAATAAACATTTATAAAAAAAAAAATTGATTTTTTTTTAATTGTGTAATTAAATATCTACAAATACTTTAATTAATTTTTCTATTATTTTATTATATAATTTTTAAAATACTTTTTTTCTCTCATAATTTAAGCTATTATATATAAAGTTTAAAACAAAATAAGTTAAAAATCATAAACAAGAAAAATATGTCTTTGAGAATAGATATCTTTGGCATGTTCCATGAATGGGATGAAGGAATTTAACTATTGCATGTTGTATTTTATTTTTATGAAAATGTATAAAAATAAATAAATTTATTGAGTTTTATATTCTTAATGAGAGCTTTGATGTTATTTCCATCAAAGATTTTTAGAAACCTTCAACCCAACATTATATTTTGAATTAAATTTTGATTTAAAACTCTTGATTTATGTTTTAAACCCTTGGTATAGATTTAAAACTTGATTAATAACCTAAAATTTTAATAAAAATATTCATATCTAAACACCATTTCCATTTGCCCAACTTGCCAAAAAAGTATCATATAAATTTATCGATTCACTCTAGGATGAATTATTACCTCATATTATTCCTAATAAAACTATGAAAAAAAAGCATAAACAACATTTCCATTTACCTAACTTGCCAAAAAAATATCACATAAATTCATGGATTCACTCTAGGATGAATTATTACCTCATATTATTCCTAATAAAATTATGAAAAAAAACATGGAAAGAAGTAAAACAACAAAATTATTGAAAAGAAACATATGTATGGTTTTATATTTATTATATTATAATGTTTAGTCTTAAAAAAAACTTAGATATAGTTTGGAGAAAAGATAAAGACTATTTTAAATCAATTATTATGTATAGCTCTATGGAAAGATAAAAGACTATTTTAAATCAATTATATATGTAACATATATATACATATATATATATATATATATATATTTCATTATCTTACTAATGGAAAGAAGTACAACAAAACACGAAAAGAAATATATATGGTTTCATATTTATTATATATAATGTTAATGAAAACTTAGATATAGTTTGAGAAAGATGGCAATTTTAGATCAATTATTATAATATATATATATATATATATATATATATATATATTTATATATTTATTTATTTTTTATTATATTATCTTTTATTATATTGTTTTAAGTAAAAATATTATTTTTGAAAACATTACTTTATTAATGGTCACCATTTTGATTAAATAATATTTTTGAATTGTTATGATTTTACTTGCACTATATTTGTCTACATTTATATTACAGACAATATTAGTTTTGTGGATGATATAATTTGAATGAGTAAATATTTTGGGTTTATTTATGAACAATATAATTTTTTGAATAGTATGATTTGAATAGAGTATTTTTAAATTTATTGTATTGTTTTGTTTAACCAGGTTTCAATTGGAATGGATTTGTTTGTTTTTTTTTAATTTCAAGTATTTATAGACAAAATTTGTTAAGATGAAAACTTTTTTTTTAAGATTATAAAGAATCTAACATTAAATTTGTTGGAGATAATGTTTCCATTAATGTTTTCTGTTAAGTTTAGAGATTGATTAAAATTTGGTTGAAGGTTGTTGAGATATTCTCTCAAAGTCTATGCCCATGTTTGAAATTAGTTGGATTTGACTCAAACTATATATATTTATTGTATCTCAGACTTCAGTAATAGAGATATTATTATTTGTGTGTAATATTGTACCATGTTTGTTTCTCAAATATTATTTTTTTCTAAGTGGGTTATTGCTAGAGCGTGTTTTTGGTGTAAAGTTCTGTGAGAAATATTGATCTGACTGTGGAGGAGACGCCATCACCTGCACTGGCACTAATTTGAGGAAGATGCAAGATACATTGTTTGGGAACTATGGGTCACAATTTCATTCAAGCCATTCTAGGAGGTCGATAGTTGGAGGCATGTGTGATGCTGGGGAGGGTTTGTTGTTGACTAGATCGTGATCTCACATGGGCAATTGGCCGAGCCTGTGTTCTATGAGTGATTGATCCAATATTTACATATCCTTAATAACCAAAATATATTATGTTTGTCTGTTGCATGGTAATATTTTGTGAAGTCACCAACATGTGGTGGAGATGTCTATTGTCCTGTTGTGAAAAGGTTGTCGTGAGATTAATAGAGCCGCATGAGAGTGAATTGCAATTGTCTAGCGTGGAGCAGAAATTCTCAAAAGGGACTGATATCGTGGTAGTTTGTCCATTATGGGGTTATTTCTTTCCTGTGTATTTTCATTTCTTGTTGATGCTGCCTTTGCGTTGCGTGATTGGTGTGCTCCGCTTGTGAGCTGATAATTCATTGTTTCGAGTGTCCAGTTTGAAGACTTTGTGTGTAGATGTTTTATGCATATTGTTAGTGAGTCTATGTGGTGTGATTTTAAGTGAAATGATTTCTTATTTATTTGGGTTTTATATTTTAGGTTGTAGTGTGCTATTGAGAGTGCAAAAATCAAATGATGCATATCCAACTATAGAAGAGGGTAACATAGTTTAAGTTGGTGTGTACAGAAGCTTGCCAGAAGTTGGTCATTGGTTTGGTTATGTTTATATCTGTTATATGCTGATGGGTAGTGTGATCCGAGAACATAAGTTACATGTTATTTTAATTTAACATCAAGTTGTTTGATCATTTCAGGTTATTTTAATGTTTAACGTCAAGTTGTTTGATCATTTCAGGTTATTTTAATGTAAGTTTTGTTAGCGATCCAAATAAATGAGTTTTTGAGAGCGTTTTTATCTTTTTGTTTCACTCATTTTATTCCAGAAATATTTTAGCTTTGCCCTCATTACCTGCAATACAAACAAAATGATAAACTTCTTTGTAGATTTTTTGAAATATAAAACATTTATATTTGTTTTATTACTTTTCAAAATCTTTTATTATATGTGTGCATACAAGTTAACTAAATGTTTTTAGTTCTAAGTCATTCTATGAATCAAAGCTTATTAACTAAATCACTTAAACATGCCACATCCCAAGTCAGAGCCAAATCCACGAGTCAAGGTTATATGTCAAAATCCAAGCCACAAGTCTTACCTACATGTGCTAATTGTGCATGCAACTTCAAAGCTATGAGTCAAGCCACGGGTTAAGATTGAGTAGCCACGAGCCAAACCTCATTTCAAGACAAGTCATACTCCATATCAACCTATCACCGAGCTTCAAAATTTCATTTTGCCTCTGTCAAGTACCTGAGATCGCTGGTCTCTTGCCCCAAGCTAAATCGACATACACATGCCACGCAACATATGTAAGCCATGGGTTATGGAAACCCAATGCGCCAAGTTTCAAATCTATAATTTATCAATGCACAAATTTGAAGTGGCAATGGGAAAGTTACACATGTGTCGATGGTCAAAATTTGTAAGAAAATCATGCAAAGGTTTGGCAAATACATGCACAGGTGTCCTGTGGTGAAAATATATGCATTGTTCAAATGTTTGACAGGTTGAAAGCATATGGCCTTGAGAAAAGAGCCATGAACAGCTAGATTTTCACCGAGAACTTGTTGTTGCTCAGATGAATCACATCGCCTTAGGGTTTTCAAGGTTTTGAAGGGTCTAGATTCAAGGAATAAGCATTCCACATTTATCAGAAATGATGCAAGAATTTGACGGTGTTTTTAGCTTTACAAAGGGCGCACTTTCATTTATGCTCTTTGTTTTTCCATTGCCTTGTTGCTTGCTCTACTTCTACGATCATTAAAACCTGAATCTTTGATCCTTATTAACAAAACATGAAAACACCTCATTCTTCTCATTGGCAACAATGTTTTCATTGAAGAAAACCTATGACATCAAGTGTTTCATATTTGTGAAAGAGGAAAGGGCTCTTGATCTTCTAAAAAGCAGTTTTCTCTCTTGTTTCATATGGTCATATGGTCGATGAATTGCAAAATACATAAATGAGGAGCTCAGCCTTTTTTACTTATCCATACCTGTTTATGCTTGTTGTTTGAAGATTTTCATATGTTCATAAAGAAGGGATTTCTAGAATGACTTTTGAGCTAATCTTTTCCTTTAATGAAGTCATTCTCCCTCAGGCATGAAGAGAGCATCACAATTGCACAAGTCTAGCAATATTAAGAGATTTTGAATCACGAGCTAGAAAGGTAATGGTTTGGAGGGTATTGGTTAATGCAAACATAGAAGAATCATAATGTATCCTTGCGATGATTAAATCATTGACTGTGACCGAGAGACAAATGTTACAATAACTGCTAAATCTTCTTGTTAGAGATGGTAAAGAAGTAAGAATATAATGCAACATTTAAGCCAAAAGATGTCATGCTATCTTGATGTTTGTCATAGTCTCAGAAAGGGGAAAACATCCAAAATTGGTATTTGCATGACAGAAACTGTTTCTGAGCAGGGTGCTTGGCATTATTCAGAAGAAAGTAACCTTGACCTCATATCCATTTGTCCATCTTTGGCTATTTGACTTATTTTATAGTCAAATATTAATGCTAATTGTTTACTGTTTGTCTACATAAACAATAGATGCAACCAATCTTCCTTGTCTAGATTTTAATCTTTATTTCATTTGAAGCATTCTGAGGATCGGGAAAGAAGGCAAAGGCTTGTGTATCAATGATCAAATTATGGCTAGATTGAAGACATTGGTAATGAAACCTATGATCCTATTATTGATTCTTGGATGGAAATGCTAAATGGTACGGACATTTGCACTTGCTACTATTCCTTCTAAAGGTACGGGCATGTAATTAAGGAAAACAAACCAGTTTTTGGAATCTCTGAAAGCATAAGGATAAGTGATCTTTGAGGATGTGCAACCAGTTGTTGTAAATTTGCAGGAAGATTAATAAAATAAACAATGATTTTTTATTTTTAACACCAAAGGTTTTCCTTTTGAATAAAACAGAGTTTTCACCAGCACAGAAGGCACAATTATAACCAATTAGTTGTTGAAAAGAAGAGATTTCATTGGCTAATTAGCAAATCCTAAGGCGAAATAGCTAGTGAAACCACATAGTAAGAATTTTGAAGATTTGAGCTCGAACAGAGCGATTTTTGGGTGATTTAAAGGATAAGAGAGCATCAAAAAGATTAATCACCAAATCATGAAATATTTAGTTTCAAAGATTCGTGGAGATTTTGTAGGTGAATGCTTAATTGGTCAACTAAAGCTTTGTTCACAATTGTTGAAAGTTTTCCAACTACTGAAGACATGTGTCCTTTCCTCCATGACACATCAGAGACATAACAATGATGAAGACCAGATGTTGAAGATAAACTTGAAGACAGTTCGATTCCTAGGAACAAGTTCTTAGTTATCCTATTGTATTTAGTTTTGTTTTTTGTTTTCTATCCAGATCCAGTTTTCCAGGATCTAAGACTTGTTGTAAAGGCTATAAATGCCTATATTTTTCAGATACCATGGGTTTGACTTTGGATACAGGAACTATACCTTTGTAACAGACTTTTCATATGATAATATAGATGACAAGTTTCTCTCTCTATTAATGTCAGATTTCCACCCTTCTTCTGTACTCTTATTCAAGTTGTTTTAACTACAAAATGACTGTCATCTCATTAGTCAGTTCATAACTTGATTAATAGTTTCTTACATTGTCTATTAAATCCATCATTGTGTATCTGGTTTATAAGCATTGTCTTATTCACCCACTTAAAGTTATTATCTGATTATTGATCCTTGAGGGCATTGGTTTATTTGATTATTCATTTTGACTGTCTGGATACCATATTGTAGTTGAGTTATCCCATTGATCCACACATACAAAAACAAAAAAACAAGTTTACTTTAAGTTACCAAGCATCTTTGACTTACAACCTCAAAGAGTTTCTTGGAGTGATAACAAGGTTAATTTGTTTTAATGTAAGGTTAATTTGTTTGATCACTTCTGAATACATTATGTATCCAGACTTCTCTCCTATATAACTGGTGGATAGTTGAAAGAAAAATATCCAACAGATGGAAGCATGTATCGAGACTACTCTCCTATATATCTCGTGGATAGCTGAAAGAAAAATATCCCATAGATGGAAGCATGGATAATCTGACAGATGGAAGCATGTATCCATAGTACTCTCTTATATAATTGGGGGATAGTCGAAAGAAAAATATCCGACAGATGGAAGCATGTCCATAGGATGATTCAGTACTTGGCAACTTTTCTTGCGGAGGCCCGGATGGGCCGAGTATGTCAATATTGTTGGTCATTGCAATTACATTATGATCATCATGGTCAGAAGTTTTTTTACTTTAAATGGATCAAGTGGGAAGCTCGAAGATGTGGTGAAGAAAGAGCGTAAACTGTGAGATTGCAAAGTGGGTATAAGTGATAATGAAGACCATACAGACATAGAATAAGACAAAAACCAATATTTTAAGCATTAAAGGACAATGTTGAAGTTAACACTTCCATTAATTTTGTGTATTGAGTTTAGAGATTGGTTTGAGTTTGGTTGGAGGTTGTTGAGAAATTTTCTCAACCTCTATATGTATTGTATCTCAATGTATATGTAATAAAAATATTATTATTTGTGTATAATATTGTACCATGTGTACTCCTCATATTTCTTATAAAAATAAATCTAAATAGATAATAATCCAATAAATATAAATAGATAATAATCCCTCCTCATATTTCTTATAAAAATAAATCTAAATAGATAATAATCCAATAAATATAAATAGATAATAGTATAAACTATAGTAAAAATTATGATTGGCAAAAACACTTTTGAAACCCGAATCTAAATTCAGTATATATGGTCCTTTTAAATCCATTGATCTGTGTCCGTTATCCTAAATAAATTTATAAATATTGGTATACTTAGTGTAAAGACAAAGCATATATGGGAGTATGATCAGGAAGCCCGTGACAAATGGTTACTACATTGTTTTTTTAATAAAAGGAATAAGAGAAAATGAAAATGTGAGAGATAAAAATACCAAGAACAAAGTGAATATATATGTATAAATTATACAAAATTTATTTTGGAAACTTTTATGGAAAAATCAACTAGAAATAAATTTATTATTGTTTTAAATTTGTCAAGTTGATTAAGTTGGATACTCAGTTAAGTGAGACTTTATCACTCAACTCTTTACCTATTGCAATTGAACGTCAATAACATTTTAAAGAGTTTCATTAAATCTAATCCAAGGGCTCTAAAACCAAGGACTATCAAAACTTTGTGACTGAAACCACACAGGTTGACCTAACAAGTTTGATTCTTGATGTAGCCCCACTACTCCCCAGTAGGGCTGCGCGACCTCCCACTCAATGGATCTCCGATTCTTGAGTTGAAAGACTCTATGGAAATTTAATGGTCCCCCCCGGTATATCTAAACATAGGCCCCCTTGGCTTCTTGGTGCAGGTCTGACAGCAACCCACGACCTTACCTTTCCCTCTGCTGCGAAAACTCAGAGTGTTGATGTTAGCTCCTTTTCAAATAAACCCTCTCTTGATGTGACCGTGGGCTATGACCACGTGATTGCGAGCACGACCACAAGAATTTTAGAATCAAATTTCTTTTGACCTCGCAATGCTCCTACAACTTCTATGTGTCCCCTTGATGAAACCATGGTTTGAATTGCGTCCCACCCTCGATATCTTAAACTCCTTGCAACTTATGTCCCCATAATTTGACGGGATCGTTGATATCACTATCTTGACAATAACATCTAAATCGACGATCAGATCTGCACCCTTCGAATCTACGGACCAATTCTGCTTCCTCTGAATCAGTGGTCGAGATCTCTTAGCAATTCCATACTTCAGGAATTTGAAATATCAAACCCATCTTCCTTTTGTATGTCAATCCTCCGAAACTAACGATATATAGAGACCTTTCCTCCCAATCAACAACCCTGCCTTCACTTCGGTTGTTTGACCTTTCAACTCGGATCAACGGTCCAATGACCCTCTTCTCGATCGATGGTCAAGAACCTCCAGGTCTTCGGACTTTTGAGATCTCAAATCTCAAACTTCGCCTTTTCCCAAATGATTTTATTCGAACGATGTGATCCCCTAACGTGTTTCCTCATGATCCAACGATCAAGGATTACTTCGGGACTTTACCCGGAATGCATGGATCTACACCACATCCCTCTTAGATCCGTCTGCTACAAATCACTTAGGGGATTTACCTGGAGTTCATGGATTTGTGCCACGTCTCCCTTAGATCTCATGATTTAGATCTTACTTTGGGTCTTCAGGTCTTCACACTTCGGTGATCTCAATTCTCAACTAAAAAACCCAGTTCAATATTCTCAGAGCTTGAGATTTGTTGCCAAGTGTCTCCTCATAGATCGACGACTTATGTCTCTTTCGGTATTCAGGCTTCGGATGTTTCAATGCTTCAACCTCCTCCTTCCTATGGATCTTTCTCCCTATCGACATGTATCCTCTGGGATCAACGATCCAGACTCGCTACGGCCTTTCGACTCTCCACACTTCAGGTGTTTCAAGTTTCAAACTTGTTTCCTGCCGAACTTCACAATATCTTATGGTCCAGATACTTTCTGATGATCCGATGCTTGATCCTTGCCTCGAAAAAGATAATGGCTCAGATCTATTTCTGTTATCAAATGACTAAGATTCTACTTCAGGGTTTTGGCTCTTCGAACTTCGGGAACCTCAAAGTTCAACCCCGATAGGTTCTCTCTCCTCTGTGATTCGAAGTGATAAGGCTCTTGCACCTTCCTCTGATCCGA
>SNQJ01S0070439.1:65301-79375 GCA_010110895.2 Picea sitchensis | reverse complement strand
TGAGCCTCCTCCCCTTAGGGTTTTGATTTGGTGGCCCTGCCATAGCAGCACCATTAAACCTAACCTTCTAGTCCTTAGGTTTAAATCCCTCCAAGCCATTAGTCTTGCTCCATTTGACTCCATTTACCCAAGGCACTAGTCTATAAGTACAACGTTGAGCTTTTGGTGCTTAAACAACCCTTTCAAACTCCTTTTTATTTGAAACCCTAACTAACCTAGCATCTAGAACTAACCCTAATAGTGATGACGTCTTGCCTTATTTAGACTTGTGTTTGGACTAAAAGTTGCGGCTGACTTATCTCTTTGTAGCCATAGAGGTTTCAAGCATTTTCATTGGTTGATTTGTCAAAACGTCCACCTCTTTGACTAGCTAACCCTAATCCTAAGACAACAACATTATAGGTGACGACATACCTGTCTAAAACCCTTTCTTGGCTTAAAACGTTTTGACATTTGTCACCTGATTTGATAGACCTTGAGTTGTTGATTGCATCTATAAGCTTGTTTGACAAAACATCCTACTCACTGTCTTCAAATTTGACCTAATACTAGGGCTGACGTTACCCATTTATGCAATAGTGACGCAACAACATTATATATGAGCAGATTTGTGATACTTAATGCATTGTAATAACTCAAGGATTGATATTAAACATTGAATGCCTCTATCACTTTGTATTTATTGAAGAAGTGTTTTAAGCTTTTATTCTTGTCTATAATCATTGACTTCGTCAATAATTACTCTCATTAATGCTCATATATATAAAAGATAGTCATTGATATTGTGAAGTACTAACCACTACAGCACATTTTCTAGCTTTATTTGTCTTGTCTCGCAAACAGGTGCCATCCAGTGGAACATTTTCTTCCTTTTGACTATCATATTGGCAGTAATCTATGAAGGGAAGCCTATCCTTAGTCTTTGAAGTCTTAAACCTTGACCCTTCTCCTTCAAGACCCCATATTACTAGGGACGTCTCCCTTGGGATTAGCCACCCAGAATAGAAAGAGCCCCCCATCGAGGTGACAGTGGGTGGGGAGGCTCCTGTTACGCCAGTTTGAAGCCTTGACTCAAGCTACTTAAACCCTTCCTACAAATTGTGCGATAACATGTCCCATTAAATGATCATGATGATGATGATGATTTCTGCTAATACTCCTTGACTGCCTATATCCCCCATGGTCATCCCTTCTATCATGATACCTGGATGTTGCTACTTGCATTGCACTAGTTGTGCTCAGATTTTGGCAAACATTTATGTGTCAAATCAACATTAAATAACTCTTATGGGTTTGTGATTCACACAAGGTAGAAAGTATTTCATAAAATAAATTTCCATCCATCTTATTCTTCATCTTCTCCTCAATATGTGATTGAAAATACAACTGGAAATTATTTTTTTGGTGCTGAAATATCTATGGGGAAAATTTGTTTTCAACTTATGGTTTGTTGTAGGGATTTCCAGCCAAATATAGAAGGGAAACATGCCCTAAGTTGGGAGCAAGTGATAACGACGTTCAACAATCTCGCCTACGTCTCCGAGCCTTTGTCTTAGTGGGTGAGGATTTCTTATTTATGTTCAAATATTTAAAAGGACATCATAACAGTGCCAACACGATTACAAACTTATCGAGTCGTGTTCTACCAGATCTCAAGAACCCAACAAAACTAACGGCACTGAAATCGGATGAACGGAGCTCCTAGAAATGGCCCACACTCCTCATTGGCTCATTCTCATCATATACATAAAGTATTATAAACAATATTTTGCAATGATCAGAATATAAAATAGATGGCTCCAATGATTCCATAATGTTCAAAAACCCCTAGTTGGGCTCTTCCTACACCTGGATTGACCAAAAATTGAAGAAAATACACTCATGGGATTTTTCCCTAATATCTTGCAGTCCTCTGTTCTGCAAAACGCACCCACATGCCACTAAACCCATCTCTGTGTGTGTTCCCACTTAAACAAACTTGTCACACACCTGTTTCCCACAACTCGGGTGATTTTGTCACACCATTAAGGTGCTGGCACCTTTTCCCTGTCAGAGGACTAGGTCATATGGCCCATGTGGCCCTGGTCTAGTGCTAGTGCATTGGCCCCCTTCCAGCCCCGGCTCCTGGTCATATGCTTCCATGTGTCCGAGCCTTACCTTATCCACGTGCTCAATTTTGTTAACCCCTTGGTCATAGGCCTTTGGTTACGCCCTTGGTCGGTGGGCTAGCCCGACTAACCGGGGCTAACCCCTAACTTCCACGCTAACAATAGAGTCTGGGTCTTATGGTATATCCCACAGGATAGGGGGATAGACTCCATAGTAATCTGCGCCAAACATATACACAAGGGTCATATGTCATGAAAGTATGCACATATTCCAATGGATCGATGGCTATACCATACTTTCGTGCCAAGGTTACATTGCAGGGTTCCATGGAGTGTTGCGTCGGGGGGTTGGGGCTAGACCCCAACCCTTTCTCCGCCCAAACTTCATTTCATTTAAACTTAAATATAAGTTTGAAACTATATTTGTTAAGGAACATAATAGGTGGGTTGGTATCCTGGCCTTGCCAAAGTGTCGCATGGACCGAAGATCACTGGTTCGACCCCGGTGGAATCCAAACAATTTTGCAACCATCTGTCCACTAAATGGGTGCCACGTGGCAGCCCATGACTAGGCTACATGGCACCTTACCACTTGCCCACAAACTACCATGTGTCAAAAAATAATTCGACCACCTATCTGTCGATGTGTCTGCCCAATCAGCATCTAGCACAAATGCCACGTCATCCTATAATCCATTCATCTGCCACATGTTGTACAGCTGTATGGACCTGCCACATCAATCGTACGGACATGCCATGTGTCACCCTTGAATTCATGACACATGTCACAATATAACTGGTCTACCTGTCACCATCGACTTCCCATTCAACACCAATGCATCACTGCCATGTTATTGTACAATCGTACAACCCTATAAATTCAGCTGACACGTCAACACTGTATGGATTGTACAGTCAACATTTTTTTTGCATGTTTGATGAAATGAACAGAACGCGATACTTTTCACATAAGATGTTTGTTTGATCCTGATCAAGTTGCGTTGGATTTGTATCGATGAGGCCTACGCACACATACGTTTTGAAGATATTATGAACACTTTTATTTTTAGGCCTTCCTGGACCCCATCTTGGCTCCTGGATCCAATCTAGGTCATGCCTCCCCACTAAAGACCTTTTGGTCCTCCAAAAGGTTACAAAATGGACCTTACTGATTACATACTCATAAGATTAAAACAAAACACTATGTTGTACAAAAATGTTGTTGTAACAGGTCATCATTACAACATGTGTGATTACATAAATGGAAGCAAAATAGAATGAAGATGTGGCATCCACTTCTGGAAAAACCAAGTGACTATTTTCTTTCCTTCACGGTGTTCCTCTTTCTTCATTGGTAATGCCTCTTCCTTGGTGAGTACATGCACAATCCTTTTTTCCTTCTTTGGACGAAACTCTAGATTAATCTTCCAACAATTATCCTTTTGATGTCCACCCCTGTTGGAATAAGTGCAGTGGTTTTTTGGAATCCAGACTTGTTTTCCCTTCTCTTTCTTTTATTGTGGAGTTGAGTCTTTATGTCGTGTCTCCTTCCCATTCGACATAAACTTCTTGTACAAAGATTGTCTTTTCCAACACTTTGCCACACAATGCTTGGGTGAATGAAAAAAAGTACAAGGATACATATTCCACAAGTTTTGATTACATGATTATGCATTTTATAATCAAAAAGAGATTTGGAAAAACCATGACCATTATACTTGTCTTGTTTATCTTCAGTTTTCTTTGGAGATGACTTGCATTCACTATCACCATCACAGAGTGATACACCATCACCTTTCATGATTTTTTCCCACAATGACTTAGGCTGGTCATTTGAAGCATCACTTGCTTCCAATGTTTTGGAATATTCCATCTTGGAGAATGCTTCAATCTCCTCTTCGCCATATCCCAATCTTAAATAATGATGTCTTTCCACAACCTCTATGGGATTAAAAATACCTTGGCCCTTATTTCCAAGGACCTTTCCTTCATAACCCATCTTGGTTAGAAATTTCAAACCTATACCTCTTGTATGTTTTTCAAATGCACCAAAGGAACCATATTGATGGGAACTACGCGAAATTGATGAATGACTTCCATTGCATACCTCAAAGATGATTTCTGAATTTGGTGTAGAAGGCAATTCCTTCAATTCTTCTTCTCTTTTGTTTTTATTTGAAGTTTTCTCTTGAACCAATCTCTTTCATTCCAACTAATCTTCATACAACACTTTCACCATCTCCGACATGGCAAAGAGAGTTTTTCGCATATCCTTCTCATATTGATAAAGTCCCTCTTTACATGCCATTTTCCCAACTAAGATGAGATTTTCTCTGGTAAACATGCAAACTCAAAATCTAATCGTCAACTAGTTCTGATACCACTTGATCCGAAAATATCTTTTAAATGACAACGGTTGAGTTATTTTGCATGAGTTATTTTACCGTTTAGGAAAAAAGATGAAAGAGGAATATTTAAAGAGGAAATACAATAGCCATTAAACAATATACAGATATGGAAATAAGCATGAATAACAACAACCCATAAAACACCAAAGTGATAGCGACATTCAGTAATCTCGACTACGTCTCCGGGCCTTTGTCTCAGTGGGTGAAGATTTCCTATTTCTATTCAAATCCTTAAAAGGATATCATAACACTGTCAAAAGGATTACAAATTGATCTAGTCATGTTCTACCAGATCTCAAGAACCCAACAAAACTGATAGCACTAAAATCAGATGAACGAAGCTCCCAGAAATGGTTTGCACTCCTCATTGGCTCATTCTCATCATATACTAAAAGTATTAAAAACAATACTTTGCAATGCTCAGAATGTCAAATGTATGGCTCTAATGGCTCCAGAATGTTCAAAAACCCCTAGATAGGCTCTTCCTCCACCTGGATTGGAAAAAAATTGAAGAAAATACACTCCTGGGAGTTTTCCCCAATATCTTGCAGTCCTCTATTATGCAAAATGCACCCAGGACACTGAACCCAGCTCTGTGTGTGTTCCCTCTTAAAACAACCAGCGGAGGACTAGGTCATATGGCCCATGTGGCCCTAGTCTAGTGTTAGCGCGTTGGCCCCTTTCCAGCCTTGGATCCTGGTCATATGCGCGACTATGTGTATAGGCCTTACCTTATCTACGTGCTCCATTCTGTTAGCCCCATGGTCATAGGCCTTTGGTTATGCCCTTTGTTGGTGGGCTAGCCCGGTTGACTGGGGCTAACCCCTAACTTCCATGCTAACAATAGAGTCTAGGTTCTATCGATGAGGCCTACACACACGTTCGTTTTGAAGAGATTCTGAGCACTTTGATTTTTAGGCCTTCCTAGACCCCATCTTGGCTCCTGGATCCAATCTGGATCAAAGGTGGGGGCCCCATGGGTGGTTTTTTGTATTAGGTAAATGGATGGATGACAATCTGCAGATGGGAAAATTGATGGTGGATGAGATGGAGGGCTAATGAAACTGTGGAGATGCAATCAATAGAACCAAGATGATATGACCTGGGAGTCCATTAGGAAGGTTAGCAATATGATGCGAAGAAGTATGGGGTTCATTCTCAAAAGTGCATAAGACTATCGGGACTCCCATCCCTAGGGGGTGAAATCAGCATGAATTTCAAGTTACCAAGGGGAACTAGGAATGGGACAACTTATGTGGGGGAAAGTGCTATCGAATGATAGTACCAAAATGAAGTAGAGGTGAAGATACTGCAGAGCCGAATGTAGGGATCCTAAAGGTAAATGTCAGAGGGTTTGACTGGGATATGAAATTTATTTAACGAGGGAATAATTACATGCTAGTGTCGAACATATACCTAAAGAGGTTGTAAAGTTTGTTGAACAAGTACCTGCACACAAGAAAACCAAATACTCGACATGAACAATATCTGATGAGAAAGATCAAATAACAATTATTTGATAAAACTGAAAGTGAGCATGCGTATCTGAACATGACGTGATAAAAAGGCTCCTCCGGGGCCAAGTGTAGATGATGACCCAGGGAATGTGAATGTGTAGATGGAAGGATCGGGATCCTATGGCTAAGAACGGATTGTAAAACAGAGGCTCTGGGCTCCTGTAACGGAGTGTGAAAGTTGGGAAAAATGGGTTATATATGGATGGTAGGCCCACAATGCCACCTCATTTGTACATGTCACTATTGTTGATATGACGAGATAGCTGTGAGGATATTTTGAGATTGCGGGAGCGTGATGCTATTGATCCGGGAGTGGAGAGAGACAGGTTAGTGGTCTTATCATCTTGCACCTTGTGAAATTCATATTTTGTAGGTAGGGGCTGTACGGAGGGCCGTACAAGGGGTTTTAAGGGTAGGTTCCCACAAGTGCGCGAGAAAAGGGGGAATTCTCGTGCATATGTGCACGGGTATAACCCATTTTCTTGCACATAATGTGTGGGTGTGCCTGACACAACCGCGCATGTGGGCGCGAGGGTGGGACAGACAAGCACACATGAGATGCACGCCTGTCTGACTGAAAGTTGCACAATCATGCGCAACTGTTTGTCAGACAGTTGCGCATTAGTGTGCACCTATACGAAGGACAGGTGTGCACATGTGTGAAACTTTCTAGGGAAAATTTGCACACAGTGGGCATGCTAAGGGGTTGCGATTTTTTTATATTTTTATTCTTTTTGAGGGATGATGAGGGTGATTAAATGTTTATGTGTGGATGCAGGTGATCAACAGAGTATATATAATGATGTTGTTCCACTGGCGTGACTGCAACTGGGACCGGTTACGAGAGGCTGTGAGGGAGTAGCCGAGTGTACGAAGACACTTGGAAGCCTGCATTTTTCTCAAGTTCTTTGACTACCCCTTGATATGATCACAGGAGTTCCTGCTACAGTATTTGATTGGGATGTGGAGAACTGATCTACAGTGCTTCATTGTGAGTGGGGAGCAACTGACATTATCTGCTACAGAGGATGTATAGTTCTTGACGGGGCTCCCATTTCGTGGGATGGCCCTGGTTGTTGATCCCCATATGCTCAGGGAGGATCGGGTGGAGACCATGGCGGCTTGCCACTATACTAGGTCGAACTCTATGTTGGGTTCGGTCATCCAGATCGAGGCCATTGATGACCTCTTAACTGAGTGTATTGTAGCTATGGTGGTGAGGATCTACGGATACTTGGGTACTCATTTGATCACTGGTGGCTAGCTGAGGGTGGTGGAGCAGGTCCTAGATGGGGACCTATTTGCATGGGGTGTGTTGATGCATACCAAGATGATGGTGCAGTTGAACCGCTGTTGGAAAGCTGACTTCGGTGACTTTTCTTTCGGGTCCATTCTGGTGGCTTGGTTCTTGGAGAGGGTGCCTCTATTGCGCCTGAGGATTCTACTAGACCTAGCAGGGCAACGAGAGTCACGAATGATGCGGTGGGCCCACGTGTTGGCCTGACATGGAGGTGGTGAGGGTGATCATTATTTCATGACCACGATGGCTCGAGTGTGGTGCCATATGCCACAGTTTATCTTGAGATATCCATACGCGGGTATGGACTATCAGCATGATCCAGACATGGTGTTTCCTCCTGGGGATGATTGGGACTAGCAAGGTATGTGTTGTAGTTTTATGTTTTGTTATTTTGATAGATAACATTTATTATATATGTATATGGATGATGACAGTATCTATGGTGTTGTTTTGCATATGTGGGACCCAAAGGATGAGAGACAGAGGTCGTCAGGGAGTCGAATCACCAGGGGACAACTCAACAGGTGCCTATAGATCTGAGGGTTAGACAAAGGCGTCGATGAGATGATGTTGGTGCTTGACCAACGAGAGAGCCATAGGGAGATGTCGGGGTTATGCTAGAGGATTTGCACAGACATTTCGAGTGGGTTCTACAGGGTGTTCCTGAGAGCATGTGGGCCCACATATAGTACAAGGAGGTCTTGGACTAGTGCGTGGGGGTACCAGTAGAGTGGCAGACCTTGATCTGTAGAGTAGCAGTGGCAGGAGCAGTGATGACTAGTTGTATGCCTTCTGGAGTTGGAGGGCCCCCAGCTGGTGGGGTGTCGTCAGCTGAAAAAGAACCTAGGGGGGGGACATCTAGGGGCACCTTAAGTGTAGTTTATATATATATATGGATTTATGGGCCCAATTTTGTATAGGGTATTGGATACCCATTTTTTGTACTCATAGGGGTGAGGGGACTCAGGAGCCTATAGGAGATTGTATATTTTTTGTAAACACTTATGACCTTTGGTGATATATATGTAGATATATTTTGATAATGCATGTCTCTCTGTGTTATATTTTTATGTATGATGTATTTTCTATGTGTTTTAACAAATATATGATGTCATATATTAATGTTGTTTAATGTGATAAATGTCAATATAACACTAGGTTAGCCATGTGATCTGCTACTTGATTAAGTGTTCTTGGAATATGTGTAAATGTGATGGAATCAAAGTTGCAAGATAACAGTCTAACTTGCAGGTATTTGCAAAATAGGTAAGGATCGTGAACATGATATACGTTGTTGAGCTACAGGATGAAAAGTTGGGAATCTAATAGAACACTAAGGTGAAAAATGTGGCAGTGACTGGCCTCGATAAGAATACCAATGACAGCGTCGTATTCGGCTTGGTTGTTGGTGGTCGAGGAAAAACATATGCCACTGGAGTGGAGTAGGACATGTGAGGGAGTATAGGGGGCCCAAGTAGTCGAAGCAAGATTCTAGGTCCAGCGACTGGCACTATCGACATAATCGATGTGGTAGGCTGATGGATGATGTATCTATAAATAACAGAGATGATATATCAGACATGAGGAGTGGTGGTGGTAAAGAAGAAAAAAACTCTACAAATGTGTACAAAGAGAAACCTAAGGTAGGGGGGCTATGCTTAGGCATAAAACTTCCTTAAGTGCAACCCATTGATAGGTTTTTTGAGAGGGTAGCCCTCTGGAGAGGCCAAGATGTAGGTTCCTTTAGTGAGGCACCATTGGACGATGAAGGGTACATGCCATAATGACAAGTTATAATGCGAGGAAAACTGCTAATGCGAGTTTCTCATCGTGATTATATTTCAAGGGTGGCCCTGAAAGGCTCTTACTAATTTAGTAAATGATGTGTTCATGCCCATCATCCCCTAATTGGATTAGGACTCCTACTACTGAGACAACTGAGGTTGATAAGTAGAGGATGTAGTTGCGATCATAGTCTGGGGGACTAATCAAAGGGGCATTGGATAGGGCATTTTTTAAATCATCAAAAGTTGTTTGAGCATGTTCGTCCCATCAAAATGGGATATCATGACACAGTAAGCATAGAAACCATGTGCGTGAGTAGCATAGTCTGGGACAAAGGAATGTAGAAAGTTGGCTTTGCCTTGCAAGCTTTACAGTTGGCATAAATTCCTAGGTGGGGGAATTTATGTGATAGCTTGGACCTTGAGGGAGTCCATAGTGATGTCGTGTTGGGAGACAATGAACCCAAGGAGGTGTCCGACAGTGATGCAAAAGATGCACTTGAGGGGGTTCAAGCATATATTGTACTGGTGACATCGTTGGAAAATGATGTGTAAGTCGGCTAAATGCTTGGTTCGCTTTTTTTATCAAGCAGTGAGATCATCCAAATAAGTAAGGATGATGTGAGAAAGATCATGAAAAACATAAGTCATTGCCCATTGAAATGTAGCACCAACATTTTTAAGTCCAAAAGGCATGACGCGATAAGAAAAGGTACCCCAAGGGGTAGTAAAAGTTATTTTGTAGTGATCTGCTAGATGGATTTGAATTTGATTATAGCCGGAGAACCCATCCATAAAGGAAAGTGCTTCATGGTTGGTGCAATCATTGATGATTTGGTCGATGAAAGAGGTGGGGAAGTTGTCTTTGGGACAAGCGTGGTTGAGATCATGAAATTTTGTACAGACACAAAAATTTCTCTGTTTTTTGTTAATAGGGGTGGGGTTGGAGTCCCACGAAGTGTATGCAATGGGGTAGATGAAACCTGCAGCACGTAACTTGTCAATTTCGGCTTTCATAGCCGCAACTTTGGATGGGTGAAGGGGGTGTTGTTTTTTATGAACGAGGGCGACATTGGGTCAAGTGTCAATTCGATGTTCAACTATAGAAGGATTGAGGCTAGGCATCTATGTATATGACCAGGAAAAAATGTCCCGGTATTCTTGAAAGAGGGCTTTATAAGCAATGAGTTCTTCAGGGGAGCATGCGACACCAGTGGTGATTTATTCTACGATTCTTGGTTTAATGTAAATGTCAATTTTGACGATGGGGGAGATGTTGGCCATGTTGTCTTTTTCAAAATCATCTAGGGAAAGGATAGGGTTGTTGAACCCGTCTATATGCCCCAAAGAAATAAAATCCTTGGCTTCAATTACGCACATGGAGGCTTGGGTAGGAGGGTGAAAGGCCTCTTATGAAAGAAAAAGTGCTCGATGGTGGAGTGCATTTCATGGGAAATTGGGGGGTAGTGAGTTCCTCCAGGATATCTTCATCGCGGTGGAAACTACAAGAATACAGTGGATCCTCAGGGGTGGTAGGGTGAACTGGCAATGGGTAAGTGTTATGGTTCTCAAGTGGTGAGGACGAAGAAGGGATACCATGTACGAGGTGTGATGGCTCGCTTGACATGAGCCAAATGTCACGATACTGTGTATGGTACCTTGTTCGATCGGGGACTAACGACGAAATATAACGAATGTTAGTAATGTGAGTCTTTGTGGGGGGTGAATCAGAGGAATCTAGCCGAGACGTGTGGCATACAATGGCTAATGTTTGGCAAAATTGAGGTAGAGATAGGAAATGATGAGTGTAGTGGCCATATTATGTGCATATGGCACAAAATAATTTGGTTCATAACCCTTTATTGTGTGTGGTTGAGGACTCCATAGTAGCAGTGGATGTACTTGGTGGAGTAGCAAGCAATGGGGTTACTTTGGGGGGTTGGATAAGATTGTGTAACTCGGGAAGAGTAGGACATCTGTTAGTGGGGTGTCCTTCTCTTTTGCATAGTGCACAAGGAGGTTGATTACAAGGAGGAAGTGAAGCTATGGGCTCGTTCTTCCTTCTTCTTCTCCCAGTGGTGGTGGTGTTGCTGCTAGTTGGGGGAGGGGGTGGTGTGGTAGGATCCTGTACTGGGATATGCATTGGTAATCGCTTTGTTTACGGAGGGAGATATGGTGTAGGAACCATAGCATGGGGATGGAGATACCATACATGGATGGAAAGAACCATGTTGGGAAGGGTGAGAGTAGCAGCTACCTGGAATGCTTGGACCCCAGGTGGAGGGTAGAAAAAATGAATTTGGGTAATGGCTTGGGGGACTGTCTCCCAAACCNCATCATCATTCGAAACACAGAAGAGGCTATCGCCTTCATAGAATACATGTAGTTATGCCTAAGCAAGATATTGTAATAAAGTGGGGCATCGATAACTTCAATGTCGATGAGGATGGTTTTTCCCCCAAGTTCTATAGGGACATTTTGGAAGACCCCTTCAGGGGACGATGGGCAACCGTCGTAATCTCTCAGGGTGATGTAAGATGGTACTAACTCAGGTGAGCCAAGTTTTTTCCATACTACTTTGGACATGATGCATGTGGATGCACCTTCATCGATGATGCATCGATGAACCATGATGTTCCATATCTTAACTGGTATTTGGGAAGCTACCATGGCAAGGAGGTGTGGTTCTCCGCTATCGACATCAAAGGTGATGAGTCGAGTATCAGTTGGGCCAACTGCCCCCAGGGAGAAAAGAAAGGATTTTCCTTGATATGGATAGGTTTTGAGGACCTCCAATACAAACATGGTTGCAGGAGACTATGTTAATTCATCAACTAAACTGTAGTTATGGGCT
This sequence comes from Picea sitchensis, assembly GCA_010110895.2. Lineage (NCBI taxonomy): Eukaryota > Viridiplantae > Streptophyta > Pinopsida > Pinales > Pinaceae > Picea > Picea sitchensis. The sequence continues at coordinate 67,404 of SNQJ01S0070439.1, read as the reverse complement.
TCCCTAGCATAAGGGTTGTGTATATTCCGTCGTAAAGACATACGGGGTATAAGAGGGTTTGGTTCAGTGTTAGGGAGTGGAATCATCAATGGTTGTCTGGCAGTAGCTGGAGCCTCTTCTGAGATGGTTGGGTTAGATTCAGAGGGAACACTGTATTGACGACCATGTGTTTGCATAATAATCTCTTCTTCGCTAGTATGGAGGATATTGCGATTGGTCGTATTTCTAGGTTGATTGGGACCAAAGTTTTGATACTGCCCCATTTGTGGTGGGGTAGGTATTATCTCATGTTGGGTATTCATCACACCTTGGCGTGTGATATAGTTTTGAAAAAAATTCAGAGGTGGGGGTTGCAAATAATTTTGTGGGGCCTACTAAGGGGCAAGCAACGCTGGAGGGCATTGTGTATTCATGGATTCTTTCATCTATTTGAAGTCGACAATTTGGGGGAAATGGTGTGTATAATGGCCATACTCACCACATAGAGCGCATGGTAAGTTAGTTCTGAGTTTATTGTTCTTCCCTTGTTGTAGTTGATTTTTATTGTTTCCCCCTTGGGGGTTTTGGTTGCCCCCAACAGGACGATTTTGTTGGGTTTTTTTTCCTCCTGGTCCCGAGTTGTTATTGTTTTGATTTTCCCTTTATTTTTGGCATTATTTGGCTGATGGGATGGATTTTCCATATTCAATTGTTCAAAAGTTTGAAGTTGTTGAATGGGAGAGGGTTGAACAAATATAACGTCGAAATGTGGTTGTCTTGGTGGAGGAGAAACCGACTAGGGAGGACCAGGCAATGCAAAATATGGATTGTTTTTTGGAGACAATACATATGGCATGTAGGAAGTTGAAGCACTTCCACTATTGTTGGGGTTATATGAGGGGGTTGAGGGTGAATTAATACTTGGTTGAGAGACCGGGTGCATCATGGGTACTGGTGGGGGTCCACCCAATGGTGGAGGGGTAGCAATAGGATATGACTATTGGTGAGTGGGAGGAGGATAATAAGACATCTCTCCATATGGTTGTGGATATTGATGTGCACCATAAGTAAGTGATGGGTGGTTGTAAGGGTTGAGATGGGTCATAGAACCAATCAACCCATCTGCAGCATGGGACATACCAGGTTTGTCCTGCCCAAATGGTATGGGTCTAGGTGCATCAGGAAATACTATGTACAAGTAACCTGATTGAGCATAGATGAGGTCAAACTGTTGGGCCTTGCTAATGGATTCCTCTTTTGACTGAGGAAAATTGGATGCTACATCCTTGGAAATAACAGAGACAAGGGATTTGAGAAACCAATCGAGACGTTGTTCTTTGGTGGTTTCTTCTTTACACAAATTTTGTTGTCGACACCATTCGTGGATGTGGCCGGCTATATGGACAACTGTGGTTTGTTTGTGTTGATTAAGGTTGGTTTTCATTGATGTAAACCCTTGAAGAAAGCCCCATAGCACAAAGGTTGGGTAATGGACCCAATATTGTTTGATGTAAATATGACTCGTTATTGTCTTGTCATGGTTGATAATAAGTAGAAATGGATGAACTCCAAAGTGGTACCCTTATGGTGAAAGNTCCTATAAGTATGGTTAGAGAACCTATGCTTATTTGTGGAATAATGAGATGAACGTCAGTGAATTTGTCAGTGAAACTATCCTATATGTATAGTTCTTGTCATTCCAATTCCAGTTGTATGTGGAACGTCACATAACTCCTCATGGTTAGAGAGTTATGGCCATGAGAAGTTGGAGATCCCAGGTTTGGGTAATGGACCCAAGTTTGTTTGATGTATAACAGTATTAGTTTTGATATATTTTCAAGTAATATTGTTCTATATGGATAGTACATGGCATTCCATTTCTGGTGGCATGTGGAACGTCACATAACTCCTCGCGGTTTGAGAGTTATGGCCTTACGAAGTTGGAGGACCCTCATATGTCATTTAGAAGCCCCAAAAGGTCAAAGTAGTCAAAGTGGTTTAAGAGATTTTAAAAGCTAAATAATAAATTGAAGTGATGAGTGTACTATAATTCAAATTGAATACAAAATAAATTAATTCAATAATAAATTTAAGGGAGAAATTAGAAGTGGGTTAACCCTAAAA
>SNQJ01S0070439.1:48599-59067 GCA_010110895.2 Picea sitchensis | reverse complement strand
GACAAGTAGTTGATGAGTTGGCACATACATGAGGTGTATAGTTGATGATGTTGGTACATATTGATGAGTCATAGTTGATGAGTACTTAACACATGATTGGTACATACTTGGTACATGGTTTGTTTCACTTGTTTATGGTACAAGTTGATTACAAATTGTTTGGTACAAGTCAGTGCATGGTTGATGCACTTGTTTATGGTATAGGTTGGTGCATGGTTGATGCACTTGTTTATGGTACAGGTTGATTAAAGATTGTTTGGTACGGGTTGGTGCATGGTTGATGCACTTGTTTATGGCACATTTTGGTGCATGGTTGATGCACTTGTTTATGGTACAGGTTGATCCATGGTTCAGGTTTATTGGTACAGGTTTACAGTGGTATATATCACAATGATAGTGTGACAGTAGTTCCATCATTCTACTTCTACTTCAGGGTGGTTGGACAGGGAAAGGATAGGTGGTTGTACCCACCTTCCGGTTGTAGCCAGAGAACATAGGGGGTTGTAGCATCCTTCTAGTTGTAGCCAGAGAATTGAGGAGTTGGACCTTCCCTTAGGTTGTAGCCTAAGAAACTAGGGGGTTGGAGCCTCCTTCCAGTTGCAGCTGGAAAACAAAGGAAGTTGGTGCTTCCAATGAATGTAATTCTTCAAGACATATAATAAAATCCATTCTGTGGTTTTCTCCCAATTTGGGTTTCCACGTAAAACATTGGTGTATTGTGTATGTGTTTGATTGTTCATTTATTATTGCTCATTATTGGATAATAATTCTACATTGATATAACACTTGGATTATTTGGAGAAAAAGGATTATAATTAGGCTATTATTGATTCACCCCCCCTCTTAGTAACCCAATAGTGACCCTAGGGGAAATGAGATGGAGGATGAAAATATGTTGAGAGGAACCCCTTAGGTCAATTATGGAAGAAGTGTGAGGGCTTGGAAATGAGTATTGATGATGGTAAATGGTTTCCAGAGACTTGACTACTTGCACCAGAGTGTTACACCTTCCCCATACAAGACACATAATCGAGATACAAGCCCAAAAGTGAAGTGGATAAGAAGGAAAATCTTGTTGTCATATATTGCAGTAGTAAACAAATATATATATCAGCAAGAATAATCACTAGTTACTGCAGATTTAACCATCAAAATTACCAAATAGTTATTGGACAATGAAGTACTAAAACAATAGATAATTTTCCAATACTTAAAGATGAACTTTGATGGTGAATTAAGGCTGCTAGATGAAGTTATCAAAAAAGTATTATAGAATCCTTATAAATATCGCAAAAAATTGCTACAACAACAATATTCAATCACCAAAAATCACAAGTAAACCAGCCAAAAGATGCACAATGATCAATAGATTACTATGGCAATTTCTTAGCAATTTCTCATGGTTGAATAATGAGTAAGAGAAATAAATTTAAATGAGTTAGTTTCATCCCTAATGTTTGTAGAATAAATTTATAACAACAATAATATGTACTTGGCTAAGCTAGATTCCCTTGTGGCTCACGCAAGCTAAAAGCAAGTAAAATTAATTCCACTTTAGACAATTGAAATATCTCAACAAAACATGTTATCCAATGCAACTATTTTGTTTATCCAATGAAATTTTCAGATTAGTGTCTTTAATCTATTGGGTATATGGAGTCTTGATTATAAGGGTTTGATCCACAATATCTCTAGGGGCATAGGCCCTTCTACTCCATGGAGCATGCAAAACCAACAAAAGTAAGTCTAGGAGGGTGTAAACCCTTTTACTCCTCATGTCAACCTTCTAAAAATGACTTATCAAATAGAAAATAAAATGAACCTCGGTGGAGGGTGTATTCCCTTATACTCCTCCAAGGGTTTAGGTAAGAATACTAGTGAAACAAGAAGAAAATACCAACAAGTGCAAAAATTCTCTTACCAATTCCACAAGATAACAAGAACAAAATCCTTGTTTACCAAGAAATTTCCTTCCGCATGAAAAAGAACAAGTCTCCAAGAGGTGCGCAACACCTTAGCTCCAAAATATACCATAAAAAACATCCAAAAATATTTCACAAGAGAGAGATAGTCCAAAAATTCCCAAGTAGGGCGCAAATTTCAGCCAAGTAGTCTTCTCTAATGAGAGAACTATGATAAAAATGAAATGAATTTGATCCTTATTTCTAGAAGGCCTCTAAAATTTGTTTGTCCACATAAAGTCAGGGTAAACCACAAAATAAGGGAGCCATCCCCCTTATTTTTTACCCTTTACAAAACAATTTGAATTTAACCCTAAAAAATGCACATAAAGAAACCCTAAGGTTGACGTCAACCCCTTCTAGGGTGATGTCTTGGCACTTTAGCAAGTCGTTGATAAAGAAAGAGGAAGTTGTTGGGCCTACTAAGGCCTCCCTCTCATGTTCTATAATCCTCTCAATTGTGCAAGGGGTCTTCCTCATCTCAGGGTGCCAAGTGTCCATCAAATCATCATCACCACCACAAACCCTAGACCTAGTCAATATGTCAAGCCCAAGAAGTGTGGTTTGAGGCCTCCAAAGGAAATTCATTGGGATAGATAGGGATAGGTGATAGATCCAAGTTCTTCTCTCTTGCCTCCAAACACAATGTCAAACCTCTTTCTTGCCTCCAAAGTCTTGGTTATGGCCATCCAAATTGGGGGATTCCTGCCCCAATGAAGGCCCAAGCTAGGCTAGTTCCTCCAATATGTCCACCAAGCAAGATCCTACAAAGATAGACAAGAGCGCCCTCCAAAAAGCTCAATTAAAATGTATCATGGTAAGTAAAATCACATTTAATACAAGATCCACCTAAACATGTGCATCAAAACTAACATCATAAAGAGCATTGTATGATTGTTTCCTAAATCATGAGTCATAGGTTTGTTTGTCATGGAAAATTGTATCTTTTTGAATCATGTAACTTATGTTTTTTTGTGACAAGATATGGGTTTTCATGTCACTCAAAGGTCATTATGAAGGATCATGAGTTCGATTCAATTCAGTCTTGTCATAGTTCTAACATTTTCATAAAATCAAATCTATCAAATGCATGTGGCAACATCAAGAAAATTATTGCGTAGCACAAGTTGCCGCACAACATCCTAATGCTTCGTATTGAGGTACATCAAGGTATGATGGTAATAATTCATGATTTAGATTTCAAATTTATCTTTCCTCCAGGTAAAGAAATCATCAAGAATCATTTATCTATATCCACAATTTCAAAACCTCTTGGCCTAGCTTATTACGCACAGGTTGCAAAGGATCGTTCTCTTTTCATTGTTGCACACAAGATGCTACTCTCATTTGTTGTGCACAAGTTCTTGCTCTGTTCGTTGTTGCACACAGGTTGCTATGTTTATTGCTTCACACAGGTTGCAGAGGTTTTTGTTTTCATTGTTGCGCACAAGTTGCAGAGGTTGATGTTTTCATTGCTGCATGGAGGTTGCAGAGGTTGTTGTTTTCATTGTTTTGAAAAGGTTGTTGCTCTCATTTGTTGTTCATGGGTTCCAGAGTATCAAATTTGAAATGTGAACTTTCTACAATAAGTTGAAATTTTCTCACATTGTCATTCACATGCTATGATCTTGTTGTGCACGACTATAGTTCATACAGGGTTGACATATACCATCATCATGACAACTCTAGAATGAAGAAGAAAGAATGCAAAGGGTGGTGATATTGTGATATTTGAGCCACAGGGTTTAAATTTGGTAAATGTAGACCCAACAATTAGAGAATCTTTTGAACAAGTGAGTTGCATAAGGTTTTGTGAAAAAATTCAGGGGTACAACATACATGTGGCAAGGGATTTTGCAGAGAATTTTTATGGTGCTAAGGCTAAGGTGGGAAACCTCCAGTTGCAAGTTTCTGAAGATAGCATTTCTGGAGCAACAAAAATTAATGCTCATGGATACTAGTGGTTCAATGATATGCAGTTAGATCTATTTTACTATCATGATTTTCGGAAGCTTGAATTTAGAAACACTGAATTTAGATCCACCATACCCAGAGAGATTCTATTAGAAAGTCATAGTGATTTTTTGAGGGTAATCCAAAGGTTTTCTACATGTGAAGGGAGATTCACTAGGGTTTACCAATACCATTTCAAGCTCTTAATGCACTTCACTGGTAAGAAGCCCTTGAATCTACCATATTACATTTTCAAAAGTATAGGAAAGATGGTTGACATAGTACAAGTAAGGAAAGAGAAAGGAGATGCTAGCCTCTTCCATTTTTCTTTGATTAAATTGTTAGTATTAGAATAACTGAGAAAGAGAAATCAAGACTTGGAGTCTTTTCTGATTTCATCGAGTATAGCAGTAGATTCTCTATGTATCCCATAAATCTTGATAAATAAACCCTCATGAGTAGAAACAAAATCCACATCAATCCTTGAGAGTTATGTTAGGAAAAGGGAAAAAGAGACTGAAGAGAATGTAGTAAGTCAACAAGCTAGAATTAAAATGAAGAAACTCCAATTCTCTCCAGAAGTAGTTGAAATGCCTAGTAAACCACTCACCAGGTCTGCAACAAAGAGAATGCATGTTATACATACATCATAGGAAACTAGTGAGGATCCAAAATCCCTCATACAACCAAATCTCTTATATGACAAAGACATTTCAATTACTGAGTTGTAAGAACGGTTGAAGAAGGCTCACTTTTCCAGTGTACAGTTGTAGCATGAAAATAGGGAACTGAAGAAGAAGTCTCTGGAAGACGTTTTCAGGAAAGATACCTCTGTGATGGGAGAAAGGTCAACATTATCAACTCCAACTTGTTCCAAAACAAGAAGAAAAGGGAAAGTAGTAGAACAAACCCTAGAGGTAAAGAATATTCCTAATCCTAGTGTGACTTTAACAAGGTCCTCAACTAGGAAGTTGCAACATCAAGAGGAAATCCCTGCATAGAATTAGCTAGCAAAAAATAAAGTTGTTGAGGGAAAGCACACTTTCAAGAGGCTAAATAAATAGCTCAGAGAAGCACAAGATGTGATAATTCAACTTAGAGAGGGATAAAGTAAATTCAAGATGACGTTTGCAGAATACCTAAGAGACTGAAGACCTGCAATAGACAAGGCTACATCGATGGTGAGAAAAACCCTGCCATTACACAAACAGTTGAAGAATTTTTATCAGCATAATCTCATTTTGAGGAAGGAGAACAAAACCCTAAAGCAATGTTTGAAGCATATGGAGATTGGAAACAAGGGAAAACTTGACTTACTAGCTGAAGCAACAGAGAACTGAAACACTAAAACTTGGTTGACCCATTTTTTCCATTTTTCCATTTTGACTTCTTTTTGGAAAGGGTTGCATACATAAGAACATGGATTTATCAAAGATGCACTATTACAGGTGGTGAGATATTTTTTCTACATACGTTGGAGTATGTATGTCTTAAGAGACCAAATGTAAACACATAATTACAGTTGCACAGCGGTGAGATATTTTTTCTATCTACATTGGAGTATTTTTGTCTTAAGAGACCAAATGTAAACACAGAATTACAGTTGCGCACTGACTTTGACACACAACTATGACAAACTGATTTTCAAAGCAGTAAGAAGAGGTTTGGCTGTCAGTTTTTACTCAAGTTTTATCATAAGGATGGTAATTCAGAGAAAACTAAAGATGCAACACCCATGAGAAGTTTCATTAGTCAAAGGAAATTTCAAGCTCATATTTACAATTTGATGTATGTTAGGGTTTTGTGATTTGGGAAGCAAATGGAAATTTAAAGAACTACTAAAGAGTTCTAAGAAACCAAATCATTTCTCATATGATTGAAATCACCTTAATACAATGTCAACTATTAGTCAAAGACCAAAAGTAATCACAGGATGACAAAAAACCTATTGTTGCGCAAACTCCAATGCATTTCTCCTGTAGGTGGTGGTTGCACATCAGACTTGCTATGCAATTGTGACATAATGACTAGAACACCTCTAACTCAGCCTGAATGATTTGATAGGTGTGCCAACTCATCTCCAATAGACATCAAAGTTGGAAATCATGATTTTTGGTTTCATTTATTGTCATATCAAGTCATTATAGTTTAATTAAATGAGTACAAGTCGACTCCTTCTTTTTAGCAATCTGTTAAATATTTCATGATGATTATGTGCAGTTGCTAGCACTATTGTAGGATCATAGTTGGATTTGAATTTGATACTAATATACATGTGTTTTTTTATTATATATATATATATATATTAATGTAACCATGGGAAAGAAGGGGTTGGAAAGAGTGTAATGGAATACTATTGAATACATTGTAATCTTTTCTCTGTTGTTATTGAAAATTGTTCGATCAGAAGTCCTTGAGTTTTGACCACAGAGATACATGTGATTGTGATATTTTATGCATGTGATCTTTCGGTCTTTGTTTTCATGTATTATACTTGATATCATATGGTTTCTTCTCTGTGTTGATGTGAAATATATGTATCAGAACTCATCTTTATCAGATGCTCTGTTGCATGTAGTTTGAGTTGTACTTCTGCTATAATTTACTTAAGATTCATCCATGTTAGATTCCTTGAGGTATTATTGTTTTCTATGTAACTTGTTGTCTGCAACACATCTATTTGGCTTAGAATATTAATTTATATCTTGCCTTTGTTCAGTCTTTTCTTAAATCTACCAGGTATCTAGCAAGATTTTATTGAATTTCAACTTTAGTGACTCCATATCCCAATGTACTTTATGTTGATATAATTGCCACCAACCATATAAATTGATTTCATCTTAGAGATATAGCCTTTGAGTTAAACCAAATCAATCCTTTCAGTGATTGATTTGAAGAGAGAGAGCCCTCTCTGGGTGGAAGGGCTAGCTTCTAGCCCCAAGTTGGTTTTGAGGTTACTCTTGTGTCTATTTCCTGTCAGCCAAGGAAATTATAGAGAGATAACATTTTGGCGCCATTGTCGAGGAGCGAAGGTGAAATTTTCCCTGGGAAAACGACAAAAATTTCTAAAACTGTGTAATGTCCCTAGGTCGAAGCCAATTGTAATGTAAATGAAAAATTACTTAAGATGGTGAGTTGTTTGATATCATTTTTGTAAGCACCTTTCATGGCATAGTGCACACATGTACTGCACAGTAAATGAGTAAATGTGCACATTCCAGGATACCGCGCGAAACAACTTAAGTGCGTGCGATTTTGAGGCCAAGGAGCCTTTGTGTATATGTTGTGTCTTATAGGCTGGTGAGCCATTTTTGTGATTATTAGGCCAGAGATCCTAGATGTTAAAGGCTAGTGCACCTAGGTTTTTATATGTCTCAGCATTAATATAAAATACATCGTTGCTCAGATCGGCCACGATAAAAGAGTATGGGGGACTAAACTCCACTAGTTAAGGAAAGGGTGGGGGATAAAAGTCAAGGAAAAGGGGCTAAGCTAGGGAGCTTAAGCCAAAAAGGAATATTATATTAATATTTATTTAAATCATAAAGTATGGATAATTATTTTATCCTAAGTTCTAAAGTTGGGGACAAGTGGACCAAAGTAGCTCCCAACATGACAAGTGTCAAGTTGGGGAAATGCATACATATTGTTGGGACTTAGTTCACTTTCCATCATTCCTTCCATAATTCAATCATGCAGGCAACCATTCCATGATCCTTTTCACTCACTTACTCAGTTGCCTTCATACCTTCATGACTATACCTAAACTTGTATCCATAGCCATACTTGTTTGTGTACCTGGTTAGCTTGGGAGATGGATTGAAGAAGCGGGTAGTTAGGCCCGTGGGATATTGAAGAGGAGGGTTGTCAGGATCGTGGGAAATTTCTCTTTGGGTGAGATAATTTTGGGGAATTGATTTCCTAAAGGTGCTAAACTATAGCTACAGTGCTCTGAGACTTCATGTCCGGCCTGTTGGTGAAGCCCGAAAAGTAAGTGGGGTAGTCGAAAGACTGTTGAGCAGAGAAGGGGCACATTTCCTGGGTGGGCAGGCGTGTGGGGAATGAGGGATTGTAGGCTGTTAGTTTGAGTGGGCACCAGTGACGGAGTATTTCCTGTTTTCCATGAACCATTAGCCTGGTTAGGAATCCCTTTACTCGGGTGGAGTTTAGTCCCTTTAGTCCCAGCTCGAGGGTGACCCACTGTTGAGAGTGATGAGAAGTGTGGTCTAAGGCTGGGAGGTTCGTGGAAGGTCTGCACGCAGTTGGCGATATTCTTACCAAGATAAGTGTCAATTATGTGATAAATTTACATGATGCATTTTCATTTACATGTTTGTTTTTATGGGTTTATCCTATGTGTGTTTATAACTATATTTATATTTATGGGTATTCCTTGTATATGTTGCATGTATACACTTACTATTATTTCAGTATGAATCTGTGCATTTACGAAATGTATTTGTCTGTTTATGTTTTATATATAAATTTTCGCAAGAGTTTGTGTGTATATGTTTTAATTGCATGCAGTTCCAAAAATTTAAGTGGCATATCTCAGTTGGATGTTGGGTGTGTTATAGTATGTTCCGCAGAGAGAATGAAAGCGTTCTCAGGAGTAGCATGCTTCGACCTGGGTTTCCAGGGATGTTACAATATGGTATTAGAGCTTCATTTTTCAACATTGAGCCTGGATGGGCCGAGGAAGCTGAGTTGAAGGGAAATGTCACAGAGGGTTGATTTTGAAGTGGCCAAATTTCATTTTGTAGAGCTTCCATGGTAAAAAGTAACAACAATTGAGTGGAATTGGGGAAAAGCCCCAATTTATGTTGTTAAATTCATGGGAAAATTGAGAAATTTGGCCATATGGTGAGATATTATTGATTTAATATATTTTCTAGCAAATGCAGACCTGGAATTGGTTGAATTTGAAGTTACAGTAAATCCATGACAGTTGGAGCAAGATTAGTAATTAAATTTCTCAATTCGTGACTTGAGTTTGGGAAAAATTCGTTCCAAAAATGTCAAACCGCGACAATTTGTTGTTGCAGAAGTTGAACTGGTGTTATCGGGGTGAAATTGTACAAATTTCATAGTTGTAGAATGTCTATGGTAAAAATTGGGGAAAATTTAAGCAAAAGCCCCAATTTCTGCAGCAGAATTCGCAAGGAATTGATGCGCATTAAAATGTATGTGTGAAAATGGGCGCACTAAAAATGCATGATGCGTAGTAAAAATCTTGTGTTATACTAAATTTTGGCACAGCGCAGAAAAATGTTGGTGTGCGGGTGTGTGCAATAAATTTTAGGCACCGCACGGAAAAATGTTGGTGTGCAGGTGCACACACTAAATTTTGGCGCTACGCGGAAAAATGTTGGTGTGTGGGTGCGTGCACTAAATTTTGGTACCACGCAAAAAAATATTGGTGTGTGGGTGTGTGCACTAAATTTATCATCACACGGTGTGCACACATAATAATGTCGTGTGTGGTGTGCGATGTATTGGCAGAGCGCAGAGGAGTTTCGTTGGTGCGTGTGCAATATGAGAATAAGTTGTCACGTGATAGTGTAGTAAACGGTGCACGCAGACTATTGGTGCGTGGTAGGGGTGTACTAAAATTTGGCATGGTGCAGCGCATAGAGTGAAATGTGCATGGAATATCAGCGCACGATACAAAAACTGTGTGCAACAGGTAATTGTGCAAGAACCAAAATTGTGCGCGGTGAATATTGGCACGTGACACAAAAGTAGTGTGCAGTTATTGGCGCGACAAAGAAGTGATGCACAGTGGTTATAGGTGTGCGGAGCATGATTTATCTTGCGGTGTTATTGTTTTTGGGCTCTAAAGATGTCCTAAAAACAACCTCTATGCATCAGCCAAAGGTAGGCGCTGGCACAAGCATTTTACTTGTCGCCTACGTAGGTTCTTGCCTTTCGTTTTCAATACCCAGCCTCCAGAGATGAAACACCTGTAAAGGAACAGAAATCGTAAAGGGAACAATAGTTGTTATATTTAAAGGAACAACACGACCTTCAAAAGGAACAACAGTCATTACATTGGGCCGAACTAATGTTGAATTAATTTCATTGTAGTATTTACCCAACTATCTAATTTGTCAACCCGGGGTTCATAAACTGACGAAGCACACACAAAGTATATGCAAGATTGAAGTGGGAATAATCTAATCTAATGTTTAAGCTACAACTAAAATTGAATCATTAATCTAACACACGACTGAAATAGAATCATTAATCTAACACATGACTTGGAATTGAATTAATCTAGTTGTGTAAATGAAATTAATCTAGGAATGGGAAATTGCATGAAGGAATTAATCTAGAAATGGAGAACTACATGAAGGAAAAGCAAGTACAACATGTGAAGAGTTAAATAACACAACAGCATATGTGAGCTCACGCCAATGAAGCAATCTTCTATTGCAATAACCAAATCAATCTTCATAACAAAATAATAAAAGCATGAAAACCAAAACCATGAATCAAAGCTAAGAATCCCTTTCTCTTTCGAATCCTAATGACTACCATTAATGACTACTCTA
>SNQJ01S0070439.1:16262-48589 GCA_010110895.2 Picea sitchensis | reverse complement strand
ATCACATACATTCAAACCTTCCTTAACTTTAAACTACAAGAGACTAGCATTTTCATCAAACTTTTCTTTAGTCTCACATGTCTAGTTTTGGATTAGTCAACAACCCTAACTTGAAATAATCATAACTTTGTACCTGTAATGAATAAATATATGAAAATGATACACAATGTTCTTCAATTTGTTTGATGCGATTCCTACAGGTGTCACTACTTGTAACCTCTCAGAAAATGATTTATAGCAAAAATGGCATACCTAGCTGAATTCTAGATTATTCTAGAGAGTGACCTTTTAGAGCGTTCCCCACACAGAATATTTGTTGAAATGATATGAAAATATTACAAAACATACTATAGACTGTACTCTAACTGAATCATTTTGTCTTACTGAATTTGTATCTGTTATGAATAATTTATGACGTTTTTACCTGAAACACCTGTTTTAGACTAGTTTTAGGACTAGCCACAGACCCTATTTTCCACGGAGTGTAAATCCAAAAATAAAATGACCCACAAGATGATTTTTTTACCACAGATACTTGGATATGTTTCCTGAATGGCATAGAAATTTCACGATCTGAATCATTCTAGAAAAAAAGTTATTGCGAAAATAGTGAGATGACCTGTAAATAACATACCTTAGAAAGCATCATCAAAAGAATTTATCCTTCCTTGAATTCTGGCCTTATTTTCTTCACCTTCCCTCAGAAATTCATCTTAGATATCCTTTGGTTACCTTAGAAACCTATATATTTTCAATATTCTCAAGTGTTTTTAAAATGAGAGATTCTTTTCTCTTATTTATACTCTCCAAGTAGCTTCCTTAAAAGCATCTTCTAGGTCACTTTGCCCACTTTCCTTATTTTAGGGTTAACCCAGTTCTAATTTCTCCATTAAATTTATTATTTAAACAATTTATTTTGTATTCACTTTGAATTATAGTGCACTCTTAACTTCACTTTATTATTTACCTTTAAAATATCTTAAACCACTTTGACTACTTTGACCTTTCGGGGCTTCTAGATGACATATGAGGGTCCTCCAACTTCGTAAGGCCATAAATCTCAAACTGTGAGGAGTTATGTGATGTTCCACATACCACCAAAAATGGAATGACATGTACTATCCATATAGAATAATGTTACCTGAAAATATATCAAAACTCGTATCGTTATCCATCAAACAAACTTGGGTCCATTAGCCAAACCTGGGCTCTCCAACTTCACATGCTCATAACTCTCTAACCGTGAGGAGTTATCTAATGTTCCACATACCACCGAAAATGGCATGAAAAGAACTATTCATCTAGGATAGTTTCCCTGACAAATTCATTGTCCTTCATTTCATTATTCCACAATTAATCATGGGTTCTATTACTCCACAAAGCATCTTCCTGTGAGGGATTTCACCATAAGGGAACCAATTTCGAGTTCATCCATATTTACTTATTATCAACCATGACAATACAATAGTGAGTCATATTTACATCAAACAATATTGGGTCCATTACCCAAACCTTTGTGTTGCGAGGATTTCTTCAAGGGTTGACATCAATGACAACCAACCTTAATCAACAATATCCCCCTTTGGCATTGATGGCAACACTCTGATGAAATACTGAAATCATATCACTCATACTCCCCCTGGAACCATGGCTTTATCCTCTGCATTTGATAATCTCCTCCCCCTGGAACCATGCCTCTGTCTTCTGCATCAGATAAATCTCTCCCGCTTTGTCATCAATGGCAAAGGTATATTTCCATCTGGGGTTGCTCCCCCTGACTTAAATGTCCTCTTATGGTGCTTCCTCATGTACATATAAGACATATAATATAAGCATTCAAAAAGAATTAAAAAAGAATTCATTTTGGAGTGGAAGTAACTCCAAGTATTTGGTGAAGATATTCAAAGGCTTCCCATGGAAGTGGTTTTGTAAAGATGTCTGCCACTTGTTCTTTTGTTCCCACATACTCAACTCTGATGTTCTTTTCTACAACCTACTCTCGTAGAAAGTGATACTTGATTGGAATGTGCTTCATCTTGGAGTGCATCACCGGGTTATTCGAGATACTGATGATGCTTGTATTATCACAATAGATTGGAATGGGCTCATCATACTCAACTTGTATATATGTCAGAGTTTGTTTCATCCAAAGTACCTATGTACAACATGATGTTGTTGCACTGTACTCTATCTCGGTTGTAGATAAGGATATTGATGATTGTTCTTTCTTAGCCATGATACTCAACACTCACCCAAGTAGAACGTTGCTCCATTGGTGCTTTGTCGGTCATCAATAAAACCTACCCAATTTTCATCTGTGTAGGCAATTAGTGATAGATCCTTTCCTTTTGGATACCATAATCCAAACTCTTATGTTCCTTTGAGATATCTGAAAATCCTCTTCACTGCTAATACATGTGATTCCTTTGGTGCTGCCTGAAATCATTCCACCTGTCCAACTGTCTGCATTACATATGGTCTAGATGTTGTCACATACAGTAGGCTACCAATCATTGACCTGTATTGCCTCTGACATGTAGACTTTGAATCATCATCTTTTCTCAACTTGCAATTGGTTTGCATGGGAGTGATGACTGGTTTGCAATATTCCATTCTGAACCTCTTCAACATTTCTTTGATATACTTGGTTTGAGAAATAAAAATTCCTTGATTGCTTTGACATATGTGAAGTCCCAGAAAGACGGATAGTTCTCCAAGTAATGACATTTCAAATTTATTTTGCATATCTTTTGCAAAATTCTGGATTAACCTGTCATCATCACTACCAAAAACAATATCATTAACATAAACTTCAATTAATAAAATATTGCCTTGACTTACCTTGATGTAGAGGTTGTTGTTTGCACTTCCTTTTCTGAACCCTGCTGTTGACAGGTGAAAATGACCGGCCGTCAATTGGAAGAACGAGTCTGGTCCAGGGTTGTCTAAGTAACCCAATTCGTTTGGTATAACTCATTCTGACGGGCTTAATGGATCTGTTAGCCAATCTAAGAATCCTAAAAGAAACAAACAAAAGAAATAAATAACTATCTAATTACTAAACACTATATATATATATATATATATATATATGTACATATGCTCTAATGTAACTGTAGTAGGTGTATTTAAGCAAAAGATAGATAACTCTTATTTATGGACATTATTTACAAGCTGCAAGTTTTAATCTAAACTTACGAAACTCAATGTGAAAATGACCACTTTGAAGAAGTAGATAAAGAAAGCACATAAAAACATTTTTTGATTTTTCCTTTATACGTCTTAAACTAATAAAGAAAATGATATGAAATGGAAACATATGGATAGTCAAAAGAAAAACCATACGTTCGAATTTTGGTGATAAACAAATAGCAGAAAAATGTAAATGAGCCAACCTGTTAGTGAGCTAATGATATGCATCCAAACATCTGTACAATCAGAGAACATCTAACCACCTTGTCCAAGAGGAAAACCTGCAATGAACCTTAAATCTGTTCTAAATAAATGTGGAACAATTGTGTTGGCAGTTGAATTTTAATAATAGAAAGAGTGATACAAATAGTTACTATGATCTCATGATTGCAAGCAATTACTATAAGAAAAATCTGTTAGCAATAACATTGCATTTAATCTTTCAACAAAAATTAAGGAGAAATCTTGTAATTGAAGTTGAATAGATGATCACACGATTAATATCTGAAGCATCATTTATGGACAACATTTATAAAGGAATTATCCCAAAACATAATAAATCATGAAGACTAAATCTATCAAAACCTATTATCATATCAGGATAAACGAAACTTAAATGAAGACACCATCCACAAGAAGCTAAAGACGAAATGTGTATTGTTGTTCCATCAAATTCTGTAAATTAATCATCCATCTTCTGCCCCAGGCTAGGATGGTTTCATTACAAAAAGATGTAATATTTAAAGAGTTTTAGGAAATCTAAGCATCCTATCTTCTAAGATAGAATCAAATCCTAGGATGATTTACTAATTACAAAAATAGAGGGTAATTAAAACCACTCAATATCAAACTGTATCTCTTAAGATTAAAAAATGTTTGTTTCTGTTTACAAAATGGGCCAAAGAAATGGCTAATGACCCTAGAAATGATCCATATCATTATGTCTCCACAAGCTGCATGATATCCTGAAAGAAAAAACGAAAATAAAGAAATTTAGATATTCATTTAACCAACATTTTTCAATATTTTGAATGAGAACAGACTGGCTACAAAATCTGTTGATTTTGTAGCTAGTCTTATTTTAAACAACATAAAACCGATTCAATCTATATTAATTGGGAGCAAATAAAAATAATCACACAAATCTTTACCTTTCAACTGAATGCTAAATTTGGCTCACAAAACCTCAGAATTAATCACTGCTTTGATACACTCATCATTTTTTATTATGACATTTCCAGTTCTCGAGTTTTCCTTGCGTGTGTGCATTGATCTTGACTCTATGATTTTCATTCGTTAACAAGTCAATCTGAGTTGTGAGGGTCTTGATCTTTGCTTGAAGGGAGGGGACATCTGTGTAATACTTATCTATCCAAAATAAACACATCTCACACTGTGGATCTGGAACAATTGGTTGAGGAACCCATGGTTGTGCGTCAAAACGCTACCACTATTGTCTATGGGTTATTTACAGAGTTTCATCCCTAGAAATCCTTTGCTATGTTTCAGGGATGGTGGCAGATTGTCTATGAAATCGTAGGTCTGGCTGAGATCCGGTTTGAGGTAACTTGGGTCTTCTCTTACCAACAATTTCTCGATCTCATAATAGGAGCTCTCATGGACCTCAATCGCTTTGATCGAGCTCATATGAGACTTTGATTTATTTCATAGGCTCCTAGAGATTAATCTCCCTTCCCTTTTGTTTTTAAACCCTATATCCAAGTCGTTTTTAGACAGTTTGCGTGAGGGTATGTTTACGGTTTTTGCAAGGGTGTTAGGGAAGACGTATTGCTCGCGCTCATGAAATTCAATGACTCTTGGGTCAACATCTTGTTTCTCAGACATAGGCTCATCGAGCGCGGCCCTATCACAGGGTTCTTTGGATGAAGAGATTGTTCTATTAATGGAAGGGATAGGGGTTTCTTCTAACATGGGCTTATCAACCTCTATAGGGATGGATGTAACAAAGCCATTTCGAGATAGGAAAGTATCCCAATCATCGCCCTGCAATTTTAAATGATGGACTAACAACATCTTGATCAACCCATGATGAAATAAACTGGAATTCAAACTGTCTCTTATACCTCTTGGCATTTTATATAAACTTCTCAATAAATAGAAAAGCATGTTAAACTGGAAATCGATGAATTTCATTAGCAGTCTTATGTGGTAAAGAAAAACGAGACTGAATCGACCTTCACAGGTAACAAACTACCTTAAAACTGCCAATAAACCGTGCCACCTAGTCTTTAATAGAGATATAGGCATACCTTTATCACAACACTAGATTTTCCTAGAGGTAAATAACAAACTCCACGACACCTCCTCTAACTTGGCATTATTAAACCATTTTTCCCCACTAAGGGGTAGACCTATTTCCTGGCTCAAAAACTCCTCGGTGATTTCAATTTGAATGTCACTCACTTTGGCTCGGCATGCATCAAAAGAGAGGGAGAACTCCTGGGTCGATTGCAAGTTGTAACCTTGAAATTTCTCAAGAAATTCGAGCCAACCTTGACCCTTAAGTTCTTCCCTTGCGTTATCATACAAAAGTAGGGTTTTTGAGCCATTTGGTTCGACACGGATGAAAGGGGCCATGTGGATTCAGAAAAGCAGTCACGGGGGCAGAAAAAAATCACTGTAAGCATGAAGGGTTTCATAAAATAGGAAGAACCAGGGCTAAAACCAAGGAAATAAAACCCTTGCGCGATTAAATGAAGGAATGAGGGGTTTCATACAAGGATCAGACATTTGTGTAATGAATCATCGAGAGTACAGAACGAAGCTCACGACTTAAATTGAAATGATGGACCTGTCGATTTCAAACTTCCACTATCAATAGAGTATAGAATACGACCATATGTGTTTGAGTATCATCATTGTGTAAAGGGTGGAGTTGATCATTTTAAGGTTAGGAAAAGAGGTGCTTGACAAATCAAAGCATAGAAACCATAAAAAGGATTTACCAAGAATTATACATGAAACAAACTCATAGCCTGACATCAATCGATTCTTGGTGTATCATTTAAAGGTCCATAGTTTACCTTATAATAATGAGAAACTTTAAAACAACTACTTTATTGACATGAGATAAGCCTTAAAGCAAAATATCATTCTTAAAAATATTTGTATGAACATTTATTCTCCTAGGGAAATGAGACTTAAATTCAATTGTAATAAATTCATAAGTTTCAATGCTTCGTTCATGCTTTCATTCATGAACAAAGAATGAAAACGAGAACTAAAAAATAAAAAAATTTATAGCCCAAAACTCATATTTCAAGTAGCAATGTTCATGTAATGAAGCAGAGGCAGCTGCGGAATTTATTATTCATTTCTTTAAGAGGTGAAAATATTGTGGGGCTGCCAACAATGGCGACTTACTGGGAGAAGCAATTATCTCTATATCACCGATGAGTTCATGTTAGGACTGTTAGAATGATTGCAGATCAAAGAACATCTGAAGGAAATCAAGCATCTCGACAATCATTACACGGTCCAGCTTCAGACATCTTTCTGTTCAAGTGAAATCTAGTGACAAATTTTTAAAAATGAGAGCAATGATGTTCAAGTCAATGGCTCTGATACTATTGACAAGGCCACTGCTGCCAGCAGACATCCATAGCCTCAACAGGGATGTCAATTAACCCACTCTGATGCCTCTACCCTATCCAATAAATTTCAATTCAAAATGTAGGATGCTTATGACCAATATCAAAATTTATACCTGAGAATTTTTCTTGAACCCGACATTGCTTCGCTGTCAGTGGACCTGTTTAGTACCCCAAAAAAGTTGTATTGGAATCATGCATGCATTTACCCACTGCCAACAAACCTATTCAATATCCCGACAGGTTTACAAACACTTCCCACAACTCTCGAGAAATTATTCACAATATGATATAAATTTAAAGACATTCATGAGAAGAGCGGGGTGATGCTGAAAATTATGGTTTTTACAACACTTGTTATTTTCCAGACTTTTAATTTTTTGTTTGATAACCTTTTATCATGATCTGAAAATAGTTTACTGATGAAACTAATTTTTCGAGGACAGAAAGGCATCCTTGAGTTGCTTTCTTAAAATCAGGGACAATGTAAAGAGATTTTAATGATAGTCGTGTCTACTCATAATTGTAAAGTGAAACCACGAAATCTATTTTGAACAGAGAAACTTCTTTAGCTGGTCCATGTTTCAGGAATGTTACAACAATTGATGCTCTGACAGACCTTGACTACTATTTTAAGATGAGGCATTTTGGTTTCCCTCCTTGAACTAAACCGTGATACAGGCATGTTTTAACTGGAAAGCGATAAAAACAAACAACAAAAGAAAATTGAAGCATAAGCAAAAACCGGAAAACAAAACAAAATCAAATCAGAGAAAAAAAAAATGTACAAAAGATGCATCTAGGACTCGTCATGAAAAATACCTTTTGAGAGCTTGGCCATTCACCGGGAAGGTGTCTGGCTGTCCCTCTAAATTCTACAGGTAGAAAGAGCTGGGACCTAGTTTCTCAGTGATTAAGAAGGGTCCTAACCACAGATTTTGGAAGTTGGAATGTTCCCCTTTTCCTTCATGAGGTTTATCCCATTTGAGAACTAAATCTCCCACCTCGAAATTCCTATTCGAGGTAGAACTTGAATCAAACCAACTTTTAACAATACGTTGATGCTGATTCAATATTTCTTTTTCTCGTGTTCTTACTTCCTCTAATTTCAACAAAGCGTTAATGTGACTTTCAAGAGGAGTACAATTCTCTTCCTGAACTTTCTGTGATAATTGCAGCGAGGGAAGTAGGACATGAGGAGGGAGAATTTCTTCTCTTCCGTAGACGAGAAAGAATGGGGAATTACCAACAATGGTTTTTGGAGTCACCCTATCAGCCCAGATTGCATTAAAAAGCACGTTGTGCCAGTTTTTGTGGTTTTTGGAAACTGTCCTCTTGATGATTTTGATCAGGTTTTTGTTTGTTGATTCTGCTAAACCATTTCCTTGGGGGTAATAGCTGGAAGAATATTTCAGTTTTAACCCTTTTTCTAAAGCAAAGGAATTCATATCGAGGGATGAAAAATAGGAAGAATTATCGAAGACCAAACATTCAGGAATACTGAATCGAGTAATGATGTTTGAATTAAGGAAAGATATTACCTTATTGGTGTTTACCACTTTTAATGGTGAAACCTCGTACCATCTGGTAAAATAGTCTGTCATTGTAATGATGTATTTATGCTACTACGAGGAAGTGGGGTTGATAGTGCCAATGATGTCAAGACCCCATTGCTGAAAAGGGAAATCTATCGAAATAGGTTGTAGCAAAAATGCTGCCTTCTTCTCTTGTCTAGAAGCCTTTTGATAAATCATGCATTTACGACATAATGTATGGGCATATTTGAATAACGTGGGCCAATAGTACCCTTCTCTTAATACTTTGTGAGTAGTAGTGTCTCCACGAAGTTCCCACCAGCTTATCATGTATGAAATTTAGATAACACTTTATATGCTTCATCTCTTTCCAGACAATGCATAAGAACTTCATAAATTTTTTTATGGAATAATACGCCATTTAACAACTGGAAAGGTGCATATTTTAGTCTTAATGCCCTTCTATTTTTCAGATCAAGATGGCGAGGAGCAGAACTGTGTGTTAGATAAAACTTAATGTCATCAAACCAAGAATTAGCAACATCTTATGCACAACAGATTTGAATATGTGTATTTTCACTTAAAACATTTATTTGAATCTGTTTCTCTTCAACTGAATCAACCACTAATTTACATAGACATTGGTGTAACACACCCACCATGGGGCTAGAAAATTTGTCTACTTTTTCCTTCCTTTCGCCATGGAACAGAATTCACCAAATTCATATGGGGCCTGATGTAGTTCCTACCCTCTCCTGTCCTTACTCATGTGATCATGGGTTAAGACCACCGGACTTACCAGAGAGGTACTTCTGGCTTTTTTGATTCAGGAAATTGCGATGCATTTGTGTTCCCCTACTCTCTTGTCTCTCGAAGTGACAAAATTTGAAGGGGACCAATAGTTTTTCATAACTAAAAATGTCTCAGATTAAAACATGTCACTCCACCTTTCAGGGTTTACTCCATCGGGATTTCGAGATGTGCGACAATAGGAGGTCTCGCACCTGGGTTTCCTGGGAGATAAAACTCTGAAACACCAAACTCTAACATGATTCACTATTTTGGGGTTTCCTCCATCGAGATTTCGAGATGTGCGATGACATGAGGTCTCGCACCTAGGTTTCCCGGGAGCTGAAACTCCGAAACACCAGACTCTAACATACTTCACTATTTCTGGAATTCATCCATTGGGATTTTGCGAGTCAGGGGTTTCGAGATTGACGAATACATGGGGCCCTCACTTAGGTACCCCGGGTGCTGAAACATCGAAGTATAATAACTTCTCCACACCCTATTTTTCATGGTTTCGCAAGTCAGGATTTCGGGACTTGCGAGTACAAGGGAAACTTACCCTTGGGTCTTCCGGGTTCCGAAAAGACAAAATGTTGAATCAAGTCACACTATGCCAAATTCAGGATTCCACAAGTCGGGTTTTTCATATTGGAACTTCACGATACAAGAGGTCAAATCTTCACGCTCCTCGACTACCCAAATGCCGAAAAGATGATACACCCACTCATCGTGCACTTGACCAAATTTGGGGTTTCGCCGTTCAGGATTTCGCAACTAGTGGGTACAAAGGAACTCATCCTTCAATATCCCGGTTCCCAAAATACCGAACATCAATACTTACCCATGCTGGTCCAACTCGGGGTTTCATGAATCGAAGTTTCGCGACGTGCACTGACAAGAGGTCTCGCACCTAGTTCTTTCGGAAGCCGAAACTCCGAAATACAAACTCTTAAACCTGCACATCTATTTCGGGATTTCACCCATCATAATTTCGCGGGTTGGGGATTTGGGACTGGCGAGTACAAGGAACTCGCCTCTAGGTATCCCAAGTATCGAAACTCTGAGATCTTATAACTTCTCCATATTATTACCATTTCAGGATTTTACAAGTCGGGGTTTAGGGACTTGCGAGTACAAGGAAATAATCCCTTGGGTTTTCCAAGTTCTGAAACACCGAAAAGTCCTAACTCATCCACACATCGTCATTTGGGATTTTCATGAATCGAGGTTTCAGGTCTTGCGAGTATAGGAGAACTCGCACTTAGGTACCCTGGGTGCCGAAACTCTAAAAACTCATAACTTACCCACACACTAGCATTTCGGGATTTCATATGTCAGGATTTCGCGAGTTGCGAGGACAAGGGTTCTTACCCTTTGATCTCCCAGGTGTCGAAAAGCCAAAACTCTTACCGGCCACCACATGTACTCTACAGTTGGACGGTCCAGGTACTCCCATGGGTCTTGGAATCGACGGTCCGGATTTCTTCGCTACTTATGAAGGTTAAAAAGGGGTCGAGGCATTAATGTTTGAGTTCCTTCATCCAATTTAATAGTCGTAACAGACCTTAGATCCTTCGAAAGGATCTCATTTGTGCATCTAGCAAGAGGAAGGGTAACCTGGGTACCAAACCACTGAAAGGTCCCTAATTCATCCACATACTGTCATTTTGGGTTTTCGTGAATTGAGGTTTCGGGACTTGTGAGTACAAGGAAAATCGCACTTAAGTACCCCGGGTAGAGGAACGCCGAAATGTACTAAGTTTGAGAGGACCATTCTCTTTCATGTATGGTTTTTCAGACTTATGCTGTAAAATCCTCCGGCAGATTCTTGGGTAAACTTTTAAAAGGGGTGTCCCTGTGGAAAGATCTATCCAGGGCATTACTTGAGATAAAATAAGGGAGTAGATTTCCCGAGAACAAACTTGAATACTGAATCCGTTCAAAATATACATATATACAAATATATACATAAGTCATATGTGGTGTTTCCAATATAAGCATGCAACCATCATTTTTTATCAAACACCATACAGACAGTCTTATACGAAAATCATTCATAATTTCACAAACCATGAGCATATATGTCAGAATATTTAAATTCAAGATACAAGATATAACACTTATCAGAAAAACACCAGGTGTGATGTAACTGTTGAGAGGGGTGCTCGTTTCCACCCAACTGTAGGCTCAGCGACTCCAAATGGATTTACCACTAGCCACCCCCGTGTTAGACCACAATTCTTGAAACTCTCTGTCTCTGTTCTTCAGCGATAGAGAACGAAGGTTACTCTCCTTCTCTGTTATCACTCACTCTGTATTTTGTTCTAGAGTTCTTTCAATCTTTTCCCTGTGATCTCTTCCCTCATGTCCCTCCCTTCCACACCTTTTACCTTCCTTTTCTTCTCCGGTGAGGTTGCGTGTGGCACGAATTTCCTCGCGGTGGTCAAGTCTGAGGCCTCCATGGATGGGTTGTTCACCCCCATCCCTCATTAACTCATGAGGAGCCTCTTCACCTACCATCCTGGCGAGTAATTCATTTTGGGGCCAACGAGCCGCTCTTGGTTCTCCGGGCCAGTGAAGACCAAATACGGTATTGGTTTTCAGTGGAAGTTAGTGCCACCATTCCAGGTGCCTTCCACCACCTTTCTTTAGCCATCATGGTCTCTTTTTCAACGCATCCCCCTCTCAGTAGTCATATATATATATATTCATAGCATTATTTACATTCATGGACCTTTTACTAAGGTCCATTCAAATCATACATTCACATCTTTGATTTTTCCATAGTTCTTGGCTAGTATAGTTATTTTTACAGACTGGGGGAAACAGGGTGTTACAATTCCCTTCCCCTTAAAGGAACATCATCCTCAATGTTCTATCTATCATCATGACATGTATGTAAAAAGGTAAGCAAAATTGGATATGCATGTTTCATGGCATCCTCCATTTCCCATGTAGCCTCATCTGGGCCAAAATGTCTCCACTCCACCTTGACCTGTGCAATGGTTCGGTTCTGGAGAGGGGTTTCCTTTCTGTCCAATATGCATTGAGGTTCTGGTATAAATTCTCCCTATGGTTCTACCTGGATCACAGACCAGTCAATTATATGATTATAATCATGTACATATTTCTTCAATAATGAAACATGGAAAACATTATGTGCTTTTACTGTGGGAGGAAGTGCTATCATGTAGGCTATGGGTCCCACTCTATCTAGAACCTCAAAGGGTCCATAATACCTAGGTGCCAACTTGGCACAAGCTCCCATTTTCAGAGAACTCTTTCTGGGTCTAACTCTGAGATATACATGGTCTTTGGTCTTGAACTCTCTTGGAGTTCTCTTTTGGTTGGCACACCTTTTCTGTCGGTTCTGAGCGACCTTCAGGTTTTGTTTTATCTGAGTCACTTATTGTTCCATTTCTTTCAACATGACAGGTCCAAAAGAAATTTTGTTTACAGGATTACTCCAACTAATAGAAGTGTTGCACGGTCTACCATAGAGGACTTCAAACAGACTCATCCTTAAGGATTCTTGGTATCCATTGTTGTAAGCGAATTCCACCAGTGGTAGGTAGTCTTCCCACTTCTTGGGTTGATGCATTACATGAATTCTTAACATGTCTTCTAGTATTTGGTTCACTCTTTCTCTCTTTCCGTTGGTTTGAGGGTGATAGGTGGTGCTAAACAACAACTTGGTCTCTAAACTAGCCATTGGTGACTTCCAAAAGTTGGAAGTAAATTTTGTGTCTCTATCAGACACGATCTCTTTTGGCATACCATGCAGTCTGAATATCTCCTTCATGAATACCTGAGAGATGTCTATTGCCTTGCAAGTTGACTTGACGGGGATAAAGTGAGCGGACTTGCTCAATTTATCCACCACTACCATGATGGTGTCATTCTGTTTGGTCGAGGTTGGTAATCCAGTGATGAAATCCATGGAGATGGTTTCCCATTTCCATTCCGGGATTGGTAGAGGTTGTAATAATCCTATTGGGTGTCGATGTTTTTCTTTTACCTGTTGGCATTCTATGCATTTGGCTAGGTATTCAACTATGTCTTTCTTCAATCCAGGCCAATCGAATTGTTTCCTGGTGGCCGTGATCATTTTCTGGTATCCTGGATGACCAGAATAGGGTCTTTTATGTAGTTCATCCAGTATGAATCTCTTCAAGTCATCACAATCTGGGATATATAATCTAATTTGGTAAGAGAGAAGACCTCCTTCCATCAGCTGGTAGCCTCCATACTTTATCCCTGTGGGTTCGTGCTGCAGGTACGAGGTCACGGTCTAGAAGAATGTGTCTGTCTCTTGTGCATTTATGACTCTTTCCTTGACATCCATCTCGCAGGTGCTCACCATGGCCAGGTGAATAGTTTTCATGCTTCTACTAAGGGCATCCACCACCCTATTTTCTTTTCCTTTAATGTGTTTGATTTCGAAATCAAACTCGCTAAGGAGGGCCATCCACCTAGGTTGTCTGGAATTGAGCTTTGGTTGGTCAAACAAATATCGCAATCCACAGTGATCTGTCATAAGTACAAATTTTCTTCCCAGGAGGTAAGGCCTCTACATTTTCAAGGCGTGCACTATGGAAACCATCTCTAGATCATGGGTCACATAGTTGACTTCGTGCTCATTCAATTTTTGGGATTCATAGCAGACCACACTTCCTCCTTGCATAAGGAATCCTTCGAGCCCTTCCTTACAGGCATCTGTGCACACAAGGAAGTTGGCTTCAGGATCGACGATCTTCAACATGGGTGTGTGGGTCAGTATATGTTTCAGGGTTTGAAATATTTCTTCACATTTTTGTGTCCATGTGAATTTTGTCCCCTTCTTCTGGAGGGTAGTGATTGGACAACCAATCTTAAATAATCCTTTTATAAATCTCCTATAGTATTCTGCTAATCCTATAAAGGATCTGATATCCGAAACATCCTTTGGGGTAGGCCATTCCATGATATACTTGATTTTGTCAGGGTCTACCACTACTCCTTCTTCAGATAAAACATGGCCTAAGTAATGTATTTGCTTCTGGAAGAATTCACATTTTTTGAATTTGGCATAGAGTTGATGTTCTCTTAGCACTTGCAGCACAAGCCTAAGATGCTCTTCATGCTCTTCTCTATTCTTGGATTAAATTAATATCGTCAATAAAAACCAACACAAATTTGACTAGGAATTTGCTGAGTATATTGTTCATCAAGCACATGAAAGTGGCAGGGGCATTGGTTAACCCAAATGGCACTACCACAAACTCATAGTGACCATAGCTCGTTCGGAAGGCAGTTTTTATGGATGTCTTCACCCTTAATTCAGACTTGATGGTATCCCAACCTCAAGTCAATATTTGAGAAAATAGATGCACACCCCAATTGATCGAATAGACCATTGATCCTGGGCAAGGGGTACTTGTTCTTTATGGTTACCTTATTGAGTTGTCTATAATCTATACACAGTCTAAGGGTACTATCCTTCTTTTTCAAAAATAGGAATGGTGCTCCCCATGGAGACATGTTGGGCCGGATATAGCCCTTAACCATCATTTCTCTCAATTGCAATTTGAGTTCAACTAGTTCAGGTGTGCTCATTCGGTAGGGTTTCCTAGACATCGACACCTCTCCCAGTGCAAGTTCTATCGAGAATTCTATGTCTCTTCTCGGAGGTAGACCCGGTACCTCTTCCAGAAATACATCTCTGTATTCTCTCAGGGTAGGGTGGTCTTCGAGGCTTGGTTGGTCATCTTCAATAGTTTTCAACACCTGTATTGCATATAGGGGACATCCTTTTTGGCAATACTTTCTCATTTGTAGAGCTGATATTTGTCTCACCGAGACAGGTTTTCGGATCCCTTGAAGGGTTATCCTTTTCCATTCTTTACTTACACATTCTAAGGTTTTATGGTAACAGTCCAATCTGGCTTTATGGGTAGCTAGCCAATCCATACCAATCAACAGATCATACGATCCCAGGGGTAATATGTTAATGGTTTCTTGGGTGGGGAATTCACCCAACATTAATTGGCAGGTTAATATGACCTCTGTTACCCTTCTTTTGGTGCCAGTGGCTAACTGTACCAACCATGGCTTGGTAGGTTTTTGTGGCTGTAGTTTACACTTATCAATAACCTTAGGGGCTATATAACTCAAATTTGAACCAAGATCAATCAAAATAGACACTAGATGGTTGGAAATCATACCTTCTATTTCCACCACTGAAGCTTGGTGGTTAGCTTGGTTATTATCCAAGGCTACATAAATTTGCGGCACACTCCTGGCCACATCATTGACGGTGATAACTTCCTGGATGTTATAAATTCTTCGACTATTCTATTGTCAGTGTGGGCAGTCTCTCAGTAGACGTTCTTCTCCACAGCCCCAATATTTCAAAGGTTCTCTCTTTGGGTTATCAGTCTTCACTGGTATGGATCCAGAAGTTTTATTTTTTCCCAAGGAGGGAAAATTCTGCTGGTGTACACTTCGGGCTGGGAATCTCATCCTTGAGTTCTTCTTCTAGTTCTTAAATCTTGGGGATTTAATCCCTTTTGTCTGAAATCCCAAACTATTCTTCGGTTTCCAGCCTTCGCGAGGTTCTGTCCGATGTCCAAATTGTTCATGACAATATCTTGCCTTTCGGATAGTGCCTTCTAGGGTCTTTGGCTCATCAAATTCAATTCTATCCCGATAGTCCTTAGGTAGTCCACTGATGAAACATTGCACCTTTTCATTTTCTTCCTTTATATAAGGTACATACCTCAGCAACTCGAGGAATCTGTTGACATATTCCTCTATAGTGAGTTTCCCCAGTTTGAGTTCATAGAATTCTTTAGTCTTTTCGTTGAAATATTTTTCTGACAGATACTTCTTCTGGAAGTATTTCTCAAACCGTTCCCAAGACAAGTCCTCTTTGCGAACCCCTTTCACATTCTTAAGGTATTCCCACCAAATGGAAGCCTTTCCGTTCAAGTTGAAAGTGGACACTCGGGCCTTCAAATTTTCTGAGAAGTCATGGACTCATAAATACTTCTTTAGTCCAAGCAGCCAGGCCTCTGCTTCCTCTCCCTTCTTTATTTCACTATCGAAGGAGGGTGGTTTGGCCTTCTTGAACTCTTCGAGGTTATGAATCTTGGAAATTTTCTACTTCTTTCATTTTCTTCGGGAATGAGAACTAGTTCTGCTACTAGAAGAGCCCTTCAGGTCACCGGCTTCCTTTCCAGAAGAATTGTCCGACGCTTGTCCCTTATCTCTGGGGTGGACATTTATCGAGGTGATTCTTTCAGTGTGGCCACTGACATGACCATATTTATGTATCTCAGGTTCATGCTGCATTTGTCTTTGTAGGTCGGATAAGCTCTGTAGTAAAACTGCGTTAATTTCTGTTTGATTTTCTTGTTCTTTCATCATCCTCTCATTGTCAGCCTTGCAGCTTTGTAATTCGACCATGAGGCTCCTCACAGTATCGACTAGATCTAGAGGGGTCCCTACCGCCCTCCTTTCATCAGATTCTTCGTCTCTATTGTGGGAGCCCTCCCCCACTTCACGGTGAGTCACCATTCTATACGTCTGAAATTTCCCGTGGTTAATCTTCCGCTTTGTGTGCAAAAGAAAAATGCTGGTTGTTAGTCAATGTTTATATTCATTCATAACCAGTACATAATTCATATTTTTCTCATGCACACACACAATAGGAGTTTTTCATTCTTAACTTTGACTTTTAATTAAGAAGGTTAAGACAGGGGGTTACTCCTTTTAACAGTACTCCGAGTGGAGTCTCTGCGCAACCGTTCATGAGCCCAAGTAGGCCAAGTGTTGTAACCATGCTCTGATACCAATTTGTAACACACCCACCACGGGGCTAGAATTTTTTTCAGCTTTTTCCTTCCTTTCGTCGAGGAACAGAATTCCCCGAATTCATATGGGGCCTGATGCAGTTCCTGCCCTCTCCTATTCTTACTCATGTGATCGTGGGTTAAGACCAACGACCTTACCGGAGAGGTACTTCCGGCTTTCATGATTCGGGAAATCATGATGCATTTGTGTTCCCCTACTCTCTTGTCTCTCGAAGTGCCGAAACCGGAAGGGGACCAATAGTTTTTCATAACTAAAAATGCATCAGAATAAAACATGTCACTCCACCTTTTGAGGTTTACTCCATCAGGATTTTGGGATGTGCGATGACAGGAGGTCTCGCACCTGGGTTTCCCGGGATCCGAAACTCCGAAACACCAAAGTACTCTAACATGCTTCACTATTTCGGGGTTTACTCCATCGGGATTTTGGGATGTGCGACAACAGGAGGTATTGCACCTAGGTTTCCCAAGAGTCAAAACTCTGAAACACCAGACTCTAACATACTTCACTATTTTGGGAATTCATCCATCAGGATTTCGCGAGTCGGGGGTTTCGAGATTGGAGAATACGTGGGGCCCTCACTTAGGTACCCCGAGTGCCGAAACACCGAAGTATAATAGCTTCTCCACACCCTATTTTTCGGGGTTTCGCAAGTCGGGATTTCGGGACTTGCGAGTACAAGGGAAACTTACCCTTGGGTCTTCCGGGTTCCGAAAAGACAAAATGCCGAATCAAGTCACACTATGCCAAATTCGGGATTCTGTAAGTCTGGTTTTGCATATTGGAACTTCACGATACAAGAGGCCGAAGCTTCACGCTCCTCAACTACCCGAATACCGAAAAGATGATACACCCGCTCATCGTGCACTTGACCAAATTCGGGGTTTTGCCATTTGGGATTTTGCAACTAGTGGGTATAAGGGAACTCATCCTTGAATATCCTGGTTCTCGAAATACCGAACATCAATACTTACCCATGCTGGTCCAACTCGGGGTTTCACGAATCGAAGTTTCGCGACGTGCACCAACAGGAGGTCTCGCACCTAGATTTTCTGGAAGCCGAAACTCCGAAATACAAACTCTTAAACCTGCGCATCTATTTCAGGATTTCACCCATCGAAATTTCACGGGTCGGGGATTCGGGACTGGCGAGTACAAGGAACTCGCCTCTAGGTATCCTAGGTACCGAAACTCCGAGATCTTATAACTTCTCCATATTATTACCATTTCGGTATTTCGCAAGTCGGGCTTTTGGGACTTGCGAGTACAAGGAAATACTCCCTTGGGTTTTCCAGGTTCCAAAACACCGAAAAGTCCTAAATCATCCACACACCGTCATTTCAAATTTTTGTGAATCGGGGTTTTGGGTCTTGCGAGTACAGGAGAACTCGCACTTAGTTACCCCAAGTGTCGAAACTCTGAAAACTCATAACTTACCCACATGCTAGAATTTTGAGATTTCATATGTCAGGATTTCACGAGTCGCAAGGACAAGGGTTCTTACCCTCTGATCTCCCGGGTGCCGAAAGGCCGAAACGCTTACCAGCCACCACATGTACTCTACAACTGGATGGTCTAGGTACTCCTGTGGCTCTTGGAATCGATGATCCCAATTTCTTCACTACTTACGGAGGTTAAAAAGGGGTTGAGGCATTAATGCCTGCGTTCCTTCATCCAATTTAATGGTCGTAACAGACCTTAGAACCTCCGAAAGGATCTCATTCGTGCATCTAGCAAGAGGAAGGGTATCTTGGGTACCGAACCACTGAAAGGTCCCTAATTCATCCACATACTGTCATTTCGGGTTTTCGTGAATCGGGGTTTTGGGACTTGCGAGTATAAGGAAACTCGCACTTAAGTACCCCGGGTGCCGAAACGCCGAAATGTCCTAAGTCTGAGAGGACTATTCTCTTTCATGCAGGGTTTTTCAGACTTATGTTGTAAAATCCTCCGGCAGATTCTTGGGTAAACTTTTAAAAGGGGTGTCCCTGTGGAAAGATCTATCCAGGGCATTACTTGAGATAAAATAAGGGAATAGATTTCCCGAGAATAAACTTGAATACTGAATCCGTTCAAAATATACATATATACAAATATATATGTAATTCATATGTGGTCTTTCCAATATAAGCATGTAGCCACCATTTCTGATCAAACACCATACATACAGTCTTATACGGAAATCATTCATAATTTCACAAACCATGAGCATATATGTCAAAATATTTAAATTCAAGATACAAGATATAACACTTATCAGAAAAACACTAGGTGTGATGCAAATGCTGAGAGGGGTGCTCGTTTCCACCCAAACGTAGGCTCAACAACTCTGAACGGATTTACCACTAGCCACCCCCGAGCTAGACCACGATGCTTGAGACTCTCTGTCTCTGTTCTTAAGTGATAGAGAACGAAGGTTTCTCTCCTTCTTCTCTGCTATCACTCACTCTGTATTTTGTTCCAGAGTTCTTTTGATATTTTCCCTATGATCTCTCCCCTCGCGTCCCTCCCTTCCACACCTTTTACCTGCCTTTTCTTCTTCGGCGAGGTTGTGTGTGGCACAAATTTCTCTGCGGTGGTCAGGTCTGAGGCCTCCATGGATGGGCAGTTCACCCCCATCCCTCATTAACTCATGAGGAGACTCTTCACCTACCATCCTGGTGAGTAATTCATTTCGGGGCCAACGAGCTGCTCTTGGTTCTCCAGGCCAGTGAAGACCAAATATGGTATTGGTTTTCGATGGAAGTTAGCACCACCATTCCAGGTGCCTTCCACCACCTTTCTTTAGCCATCGTGGTCTCTTTTTTAGCACATCCCCCTCTCAGCAGTCATATATATATATTCATAACACTATTTACATTCATGGACCTTTTACTAAGGTCCAGTCAAATCATACATTCATATCTTTGAGTTTTCCATAGTTCTTGGACAGTATAGTTATTTTTACAAATTGGGGGAAACAGGGTGTTACACTTGGCCTCTAATAATTTGCGTAGGGGAAATCTCGAGGTCATACTCTTGTAACAATGTCATCCAGTTTGCCCATTTTCACCCAGTTCCTTTTGTACTAACAAGTTTCTGACATCAGGGTAAGGCACAATGACTTTAGTTCTGGATTTCAGTATATATGATAAAAAATGTTTTACTGCTTTAAAAATAGCATAAGCCTATTGATCTACAGCTGGGTAATTAAGCTCTACTCCCTTGAAGGCTGAGCTCATAAAGGCAATGGGAATTTCTTTGCTTTCAACATTCATTTGGGTTAGCACAGCGACATAAGATCGATCAAAGGCGAATGTATAAAGAGTGAAATCTCATGAAAAATCAAGGCTCATTGGGGAGGGAGCCTCCACTATGGATTTTTTGATGGAGTCAAAATCTTGACTTTCCTGCTATCCGCAATGATATTGAACATCCTTTTTTATTAATTTTTGGCCTTACCATTTTTGAAAAACTCAGGACAAACTTTCTGACAAAATTTATTTGACCTAGAAAATATTGCATGGATTTTTTGGAGGAGGAGGGAGGAAGCTTGGCAATGGCTTGAGTTCTTTCGGGATCGATAATCATCCCTTCATTGGATACTATGAATCCAAGAAGTTTTCCTTGTTCTACTGCAAAGATAGACTTCTTAGGATTTAGACATATGTCATACTTGCGACATCATTGTAGAACAAACCTCAGATGGGATAAGTGATCTCTCTTATTTTTGGAGAAAATAGTAACATCATCAATATAGACCACTACGGATTGATTGATGAGACCATGAAAAGAAATATCCATTGCTCTCTGGAAAGTGTCCCCAACATTTATAAGTCCAAAATTCATTTTCCTATAGGCATAGGTATGCCATGGGGTACGAAAAGTGGTTTTCAACTGGTATGGGGGAGACATGAGGACCTGGTTGTACCCTGAAAAACCATCTAGTAGTGACAATCTTTCAGAACCGGATACCTGCTGGAGAATTTGTTCCATTGGAGGAACAAGATAATTGTCTTTGTTAGACACTCAGTTTAAGTTTCGAAAATCGACACAGAGTCAAATTTCGCCACTTTTCTTCCTTACAGGGACAAGATTAGATACCCATTGTGTGTGTCTTACTGGGAAGATTATCTTTGCATTCAATAGTTTGTTTAGTTATTTCTTGACCATGGGTTCGATCTTAGGGTGCATCTTTCTCAGCTTCTACTGAAAAGGTTGAGTTTGGGGTTTCATGGGGATGATGTGTTGTATGATTTTAGGGTCAAAAGTTTTTAAATCATCGTATGTGCAAGCAAAGACATCCTTGAATTCTTTAAACAATTTTATAAAGGCTGGCCTCTCTTGCTCAGAACAACACATTCCCAAATTAATACATTGTGGATTATCTTTAGTCCCTAGATTTACTTTTTCACGGGTCAATGAATAACTATTTGTTTTACAATTTATTGATTTCTTGAATTTGTCATGCAAATCATAAAACTTTTCTAATCTTACCACGTATTTAGGGAGAGAATTTTCCAGATCTGATGTTGATTCGGGAGATCTTGGGTCTGATATTACCGTAAAATTGTGGAGATCTTCATCGTGGGTGCCTTCATCAATAACCACACCTCGGAAAGTGTCCTCCATGTGCAAAAAACTAATGATCTGTTGATCATCATCGAACACTCTCCAGTTAGTGACGTTGTCTAGGATTGATGGTTTGAGCAATAACTCAATTGAAAAAGTGTTTGGAGAAAGACCTTCTGCGGGAAAATTTTTGGAAGTGACGTTAGCTAACAAGTCAGCCTCAGAGTTGTTTGATCTTGGAATGGACTTAATGTTAAATGCGGAAATTTTTTTCATTAGATTCCATACCTCAACTTGATAAATTTTCAGGTGTGGTGATAGGCAATGTATGTAATTTCTTACCTGTCTGACCACAATTTCTGAATCACTGAATACCATTAAGTTCTGTACATTCATATCTACTGCCTTCTTGAGTCCTTGCAGAAGTGTCTCATATTCAACGGTGTTGTTGGTACATTCAAATTCTAATCGACAAGCGATCAAAGTTTTATTACCTGCCGGGTCGATGAGTACACATCCTGCACCAACTCCTTCATTAGATTTGGATCCATCGAAGTAGAGAGACCATATGTGAGTTTCATCGGTCGTATTAGGCACATTAGGTAGATCTGCTGACTGTGTACATGTCACGAGTTCTGACTGTTGTTCTGGATAAGTGATGATGGAAGTTTTTGCCATGAAGTTACCAAAAAAGGTGTTCATTTCCTGCATTTTGAGTGAATTAGTGGAAGTAGTAAATGGTTCATTAGCATCATCTAAATCGGTCATGGTGTGCTTGAGGTAACGCTCATGATTAATCCTAATTTTGTTTGGCTTTCCATTCTCTGGTAGCCACAAATGGGACCAGTCTGTCGCAAAGTATCCATGCAACTATTCGGACCAATCCCTGCTTAAAAATAAACTGTACACTTCAGGGATGTCAACAACAATGATATCAATAATCTAATGAACCTTAGGATTAGAGGTTAGCCTAACAAGTACATTTTTTAATTCACCAATTACCTTAACATTCGTCGCGAGCTAAATGATTTTTAGACTGGAAGATTGAACTTCAACATTGATTTTTTGGCAGACAAACAAAGGCATTACATTTGATGATGCACCAAAATCTACCATGCAGTTATGTACATTTCTATTGAAAAATTCAAAAGTTAATAAAAAAGGTGGGACATTTTTGCGAATATTAACAACAAAACTTTGCTGATTTTTAGTCGTTGTCCCTTAAATTACTTTATATACATTCGATACAGTTTTTTCACTGAGGTCTCTTCTATCTGAGGGTTCAAGTGTTGTTTTAGTAGGGACCTTTTGAGGTGTTTTAGGACTAATTTCCGCAATTTTATTGTTGTTCAGATTGTTGTTTTTACTGTTTTCTCCAATGTTCTGAAGCATTTTCTGTAGAAGAAAAGGAAATTTCAAAAGTTCATAAACATAAATATTAGCTCTAAGTTTATTTAGGTATTTAATAAAATCATATTCTAAACTTGGGGATGTTGAATTCTATTTTGTTTCAGTTTTTTTAAATTGTTTCTGAGGCACATTAGTTCCTATTTCAAAAGAGGGTTTATTCTGAGTTTTGCTTCTGGTATTGTAAGGATGGACAGTTTCAAAATTGGCTTGAAAGATACTATCGAAAAAATGCCCGAAGATATTTGGAGACAATTCCTCTTCTTCGGTTGTTTCTTCTTCAACCACATCTTCAGAATTCTTAGGGGGAACTAAGTTATCATGTGCTTCAAGGATTGTCTGTATAGCGTATTGTAAGCTTTCAAAATTTAGGCCTTTAGGGTTTGGGTTTGGTCGGTTTGAGGGAAAAGGTTTTCTAAAAGGAGGTTTGTAAGTTCCTTTGCTTGAAGATGCTTCTTCATATGATCTCCTCAATTCTATGACTTGATTTGATAATTTTTGGATGAACTTTTGTAAACTTTCCAAATCTGAGCTCTCTGATTGAGTTTTTGTTTGGGGAGGTATAGGAAGAATTTCTATTTTCTTCTTAGAAAATGGGGTTATCTCAGCTTCATTACTAAGATTATCTTTTAGGCTCAAAATATGTTTTTTGGTTTGGCTTGCCTCCTCGAAGGCTTCCCGTAACGTTGCCTTCTTAGACCTTTTAACCCAAATTAGTACATTCTGGTGTAGAGATTTGGTGTAATATACGACAATGAGATTTTCAGCGGGCATTGAATCAACGGGGATTCGATTTTTTAACGTGAGGAACCTTTGGTTAAAATATTTTACTTTTTCCTTAGGGTTCATCTTTAAGATAGAGAGTTCCATGACTAAGACTTCAGGAGATTTATCATCTCTAAACTTGTCAAGGAAACAGGACTCAAATTTGTCCCATGATACAATGGTGTGAGGTTGTTGGGAAAAATACCATGTAGAGGCATTTCCCTCAAATGTGTAAGGAAAGAGTCTACATACTACATCTTCATGGTCTACACTTCAGAGTCTGATGGTTAGCATGAATTTCTTTATGTGATCCTCGACGATTTTCTTAGAGTCTGGATCGAATTTAGGTAGCCATTTCTCCGGGTGTTTAGGTAAAGGGTGTTGGGGTCCAAGTATGGACACAACATCTTGATCGAGCCAAGGTCTGGTGGGATTGTTTTGATTTTCCATGGGCATAGGTGGTGTCGAAGGCTGAGATGGTTCAAATGAAGATCTTCCTTCATCAGATGACTCCTCTCCTAAAGAGGAAGGAGATGACTGAGGTGGTGAAGGTGGGATACTAGATCCTCTGGCTGTAGGAGTGGGGGTGTGATCCGGATCTATGGGATTTAGGAGAAGACCAGTGCCTTCAAGTTTCTCTCTGATATCAGAGAAATCTAGAGGTTGATTCAGTGGATGACTAGGTTTTCGGATACGGGCCAAAGCACCGTGTGTCCTTAGAAGTGACTGGCGAACCATTTCTTGTACGTCAGACCCTTGAGGGTTTGGTGTTACTGGATCAATGGTAATCTGTGGATTTTTGTTTGAGGTAGTTGTTGTTTGAGAGGTAACGTTGTTGTCAGAATGAATCCTTGTTACTATAGGGGAGCGAATGAGTGGGGGAGGAGTCTTGCGACTTCCACATGCCATCAATTGTATTCAGAACCTCCTTCTAGTGCCATTTGTTGACGGGAAAAAATGATCGTCCGTCAATTGGAAGAACGAGTCCAGTCTAGGGTTGTCTAAGTAACCCAAGCCATTTGGTATAACTCATTCTGACGGGTTCAATGGCTCCGTTAGCCAATCTAAGAATCCTAAAAGAAACAAACAAATGAAAGAAACAACTATTTAATTACTAAACACTATATATATGTGTACATATGCTCTAATGTAACTGTTGTAGGTGTATTTAAGCAAAAGATAGATAACTCTTATTTATGGACATTATTACAAGATGCAATTTTTAATCTAAACTTATGAAACTCAATGTGAAAATGACCACTTTGAAGAAGCAGATAAAGAAAGCACATAAAAATATTTTTTGATTTTTCCTTTATAAGTCTTAAACTAATAAAGAAAATGCTATGAAATGGAAACGTATGGATAGTCAAAATCCAAACCATACGTTCGAATTTCAGTGATAAACAAATAGTAGAAAAATGTAAATGAGCTAACCTGTTAGCAAGATAATGATATACATCCAAACATATGTACGATCAGAGAACATCTAACCATCTTGTCCAGGAGGAAAACCTGCAATGAACCTTAAATATGTTATGAATAAAT
Source organism: Picea sitchensis (assembly GCA_010110895.2). NCBI lineage: Eukaryota > Viridiplantae > Streptophyta > Pinopsida > Pinales > Pinaceae > Picea > Picea sitchensis. Next base: position 23,337 of record SNQJ01S0070439.1, on the reverse strand, counting down.
GCAGAGCAACTGTGTTGGTAGTTGAATTTTAATAACAGAAAGAGTGATACCAATAGTTACTGTGATCTCATGATTGCAAGCAATTACTAAAAAAAAAATTGTTAGCAATAACATTGCATTTAATCTTTCAACGAAAATTAAGGAGAAATCCTGTAATTGAAGCTTAATAGATGATCACACAAATAATATCTGAAGCATCATTTATGGACAACATTTATAAATGAATTATCCCAAAACATAATAAATCATGAAGACTAAATATATCAAAACCTATTATCATATCAGGATAAACAAAACTTAAATGAAGACACCATCCACAAGAAGCTAAAGCCAAAATGTGTATTGTTTTTCCATTAAAGTCTATAAATTAATCATCCATCTTCTGCCCCAGGCCAGGATGGTTTCATTACAAAAGCTATAATATTTAAAGAGTTTTAGGAAAACTAAGCATCCTATCTTCTAAGATAGAATCAAATCCTAGGATGATTTACTAATTACAAAAATAGAGGGTAATTAAAACCACTCAATATCGAACTGTATCTCTTAATATAAAAAAAGTTTGTTTTTGTTTACAAAATGAGCCAAAGAAATGGCTAATGACTCCATAAATGCTCCATATCAATATTTCTAATGAGAACAGATTGGCTACATAATCTATTGATTCTGTAGCTAGTATTGTTTTAAACAACAGAAAACCAATTCAATCTATATTAATTAGGAACAAATCAACAAAATCACACAAATCTTTACCTTTCAATTGAATGCTAAATTTGGCTCACAAAACCTCAGAATTAATCACTGCTCTGACACACTCATCATTTTTTTATTATGACATTTCCAGATCTCTTCAAGCATTTTCCTTGCCTGTGTGCACTGATCTTGACTCTGTGATTTTCATTTGTTAACGAGTCAATTTGAGCTGTGAGGGTCTTGATCTTTGCTTGAAGGGAGGGGACATATGTGTAATACTTATCTATCCAAAATAAACACACCTCACACTGTGTATCTGGAACAGTTGGTTGAGGAAACCCATGGTCGTGTGTCAGAATGCTACCAATGTTGTCTGTGGGTTATTTACAGAGTTTAATCCTTGGAAATCCTTTGCTATGTTTCAAGCACGGTGGCAGATTGTCGATGAAATCATAGGTCTGGTTGAGATCTGGTTTGAGGTAATTTGGGTCTTCTCTTGCCAATAATTTCTCGATCTCAAAATCAGAGCTCTCATGGACCTCGATCGCTTTAATCGAGCTCATATGAGACTTCGATTTTTTTCATAGGCTTCTAGAGATTAATTTCCCTGCCCTTTTTTTATTAAACCCTATATCCAAGTCATTTTTAGACAGTTTGTGCGAGGGTTTGTTTATGGTTTTTGCAAAGGTGTTAGGGAAGACGTATTTCTTGCGCTCATGAAATTCAATGACTCTTGGGTCAACATATTTTTGCTCAGACATAGGCTCATTGAGTGTGGCCCTATCATAGGGTTCTTTGGATGAAGAGACTATTCCGTTAATGGAAGGGATAGGGGTTTCTTCTAACATGGGCTTATCAACCTCTATGGGGTTGGATGTAACAAATCCATTTCGAGATAAGTATCCCAATCGTCACCCTGCAATTTTAAATGATGGACTAACAACATCTTGATCAACCCATGATGAAATAAACTGGAATTCAAACACTGTCTCTTATACCTCTTGGCCATTTTATATAAACTTCTCAATAAATAGAAAGGCGTGTTCAACTGGAAACCAATGAAGTTCATTAACAATCTTATGTGGTAAAGAAAAATGAGGCCGAAGCGTCCTTCATAGGTAACGAACTACCTTAAAACTGCCAATAAACCATGCCACCTAGTCTTTAACAGAGATATAGGCATATCTTTATCACAACACTGGATTTTCCTAGAGGTAAAGAACAAAATCCATGACACCTCCTCTAACTTGGAATTCTTAAACCATTTTTTCCCGCTAAGGGGTAGACCTATTGCCTGGCTCAAAAACTCCTTGATGATTTCAATTTGAATGTCACCCACTTTGGCTCGACATCCATTGAAAGAGAGGGCGAACTCCTGGGCCGCTTGCAAGTTGTAACCTTGAAATTTCTCAAGAAATTTGAGCCAGCCTTGACCCTTAAGGTATTCCTTTGCGTTGTCATACAGAAGCAGGGTTTGTGAGCCATTTGGTTCGACACGGATGACAGGGGCCATGTGGATTCAAGCAAGCAGTCACGGGGGCAGACAAAAATCACTGTAAGCATGAAGGGTTTCATAAAACAAGAAGAACCAGGGCTAAAACCAAGGAAATAAAACCCTCGTGCGATTAAATGAAGGAATGAGAGGTTTCATATGAGGATCGAGCATTTTGTGTAATGAATCACCGAGAGTAAAGAACGAAGCCCGAGACTTAAATTGAAATGATGGACCTTCCAATTTCAAACTTCCATTATCAGCAGAGTACAAAATATGACCAAACGCGTTGAGTATCATCATTGTGTAAAGGGTGAAGTTGATCATTTTAAGGTTAGGAAAAGAGGTGCTTGACAAATCAAATCATAGCAACCATAAAAAGGATTTAACAAGAATTATACATGAAACAAACTCATAGCCTAACATCAATCGATTCTTGGTGTACCATTTAAAGGTCCAGAGTATACCTTATAACAATGAGCAACTTTAAAACAACTACTTTATTGACATGAGATAAACCTTAAAGCAAAATATCATTCTTAAAAAGATTTGTATGAACATTTATTCTCCTAGGGAAATAAGCCTTAAATTCAATTGTAATAAATTCATAATTTTCAATGTTTCGTTCATGATTTCAGTCATGAACTAAGCATGAAAATGAGAACTAAAAAATAAAAACTTTTATAGCCCAAAACTCATCTTTCAAGTAGCAATGTTCATGTAATGAAGCGGAGGCAACTGCAGAATTTATTATTCATTGCTTTAAGAGGTGAAAATATTGTGGGGCTGCCAACACCTACCTGCTGCATATACTTATCCAGTCTAGAGTACCATGCTCTAGGAACCTGCTTTAGACCATACAAGGCCTTTTTTAATTTACACACATAATCTATGTTCTCTAACAATTGAAATCCTTTTGGTTGTTCAATGTAGACTTCTTCCTCAAGTTCCCCATTCAGAAAAGCTGATTTTACATCCATCTAATATACTTTAACATTTTTGGAGCATGCATAAGCTAAAAGCAAACAGATTGCTTCCATTCTAGTAACTGAGGCAAACGTCTCTTCAAAGTCAATTCCTTCAATATTAGCATATCCTTTACATACCAATCTAGCTTTAATCCTTGTAACTCGTCCATCTTCATTCAATTTGTTTCTGAAAACCCATTTTGTGTCGATCACATTCTTATTCTTTAGTCTTGGAACCAATTCCCAAGTGTCATTTTTCTCTATTTGAACCAATTCTTCATCCATGGCCTTATTCCAAAATTCATCCTTGTTGGATTCTCAAAACAGTTTGGTTCAATTGTATATAAGAGTGATAGGTGTGTTTGTTTTGGTGAACAGATTCTTCTTCTAGTTTAAACTCCTGCATCTTTGTTTCCGATAATTTGATCTGAAGGATGATTCTTCTGTACTCGTTTATTGGGTGTCTTTGGAGAAACTTATTGAACTTGCTCTTCTTCTTCTGTCAGATTCTCTTCATATTCCTCTTCTACTTCTTTTTCATCTTTTGCTTCTTCTTCTAAGGGTTGTTTCATTGTTTCATTTTCTTCCTTTGATTCTGGTCTTCTTGTTTCATAAATTGTTACGTTGATGCTTTCCACAACTTTGTTCAATCTTATATTGTAACACTTGTATGCTTTCCTTGTACTTGAGTAACCAACAAGTACTCCTTTGTCCACATGAGAGTCAAACTTTCCCATTCAGCCATCTTCCTTTTTGATATAGAATTTGCTTCCAAAAACTCTGAAGTGCTTTACATTTGTTGGTCTTCCTTTCCATAGTTCGTAAGGAGTTTTGTCAGTGTTGTTTCTGAGCATTACTTTGTTTTGAATGTGAACTATTGTATGTATTGCATGTGTCCAAAAAATATATGTCAATTGTGAATCCATTAGCATTGTTCAAGCCATTTTATGTGTAATTATCATCCATCATGATAATGTTACTTTGTCCCTGAACCACTCTTTGAACCAATCTATGAATCCATGCTCTCATCTATACTGTCCAAGAATATACTTGTGCAACTGTCCATAATGTTGAACCATTTATCACTATACTATCATGAAGTCTTGATTAATCCATCAAATTGTACTTTTGCTAACTGACTGCTCTGGATCTGTCTTCTCAAACTCTGCAAGCTTCTTGAAGGATGGTTCTTTGGTCTATCGCAACTATCACATAGACTCCCCCTGTCTAATATTCATATTACCTGAGATTCTCTAAGCCGGATGGCTCAGAACAATTCCTGCTCTAATGTGTATTCATCATCATCTTCATTGGTAGATTCATCATCATCTTCATTGGTAGGTTCATTATCTCTCTGAGCTCTGATTTCTTTCTTTCTGTCCATGGATTCATCTTTCACTAAAATGCTTGAAAGTACAATCTCTTGAACCTGTTCCTTATTTACATGTCCTTCCTTTCGTTCAGTTATTTTCCAAACCTTTATGTATCTGGCATCTTTCTTTTTCTCTGCAGAATTTCATTCATCTCGTTTTATTTCCAATCTTGTGATATCTTGTACCTGGTCTTTGTTCACATGTTCTTCCTGTTTTCTTATCCATACTTTCTTATATCTGATATCAGTATTCTCTTTCATGGAAGTATCGATCATGCTCCTATAATCACTGGTTGTGTGTCCATAATTATGACATTTGTAACACTCAATGTTACGTGCGACCACATAGGCACTTCTTGCTTGAAAATTTATTTTATAATCCCTGCAATCTGCAACCTTATGTCCAAAGTTAGTACAGTAAAAACAATGACCATAAAATAAATTTGCATACCTGGGAGTGAATGATCTTCTTTGTGGCGTAGTCCTTCCGAATTTTTTCCTTCATTGATCATGATCATGATTGAAGCTTCTTTGTGGCTTGAACATGGATGGTCTTCTTGAATATGTATCTTCAATATTTTTCTTAGATTCTGGTTGACCATGATTCCTTCCTTTGAGTACTTCTGCATAACTCTTTCTATTTTCTTCATTATTCTTTTCTAGCAACGTAGAGTGCTTCTCTTCATTCTCTACAACTGATGTGGATGTTTATGTCTCTTCAATGTTCTTGTTGAGATTGAATATTTTGACTCTTAGTGTGACAACTTATTCTTCAATATTCTCAACCTCTTCTTCTTTCTTCATTATCTGAGACTTCATGACCTCTTCTGTTCTCTTAGCTTCTTCAAGTTGGATTTTCCATGTAATTATTTCTTCTTCCAGTCTTCTCTCTTATTGACCAAACTCTTCCTCAAGTTGGTTTAAGTCATTGGTTCTTTCCTTGAGATGATCCATCAGTATCTTTTCTCTCTTTTCTGCTTCTTCCTTTTGTGCTGCTATGTTTGCTTCTAAACATTTCTTTTGATATTCTAGAGTTTCTTCAATTCTTCTGGCCTCTTCTAGTTGAGCTCTTAAATTATTGATGGCCTGTTGATATTTTTCGGAATCTTGAACACTTTCCTTTTTCTTCATCAATTCTTTCTTGGATGACTTGTTTTCTTCTCTTTCTTTCCTTAGATATTTAATTGCATTGATCAATTTTCTTTGTAATCAACTTATGCTTCTTCATACTCTTCCTCTTCTGAATCTGTCTGACATGATGAGCATCTTTCTTCTTGTTCTATATCTGCATCTTCTTGGGCATTTTCTGAATCTGTGATGGGCAAAGAATATATGTCATGTAACTTATCCCAAAGTTCTTTGGCTGATAAAAATTTACCAACCTTTTCTCTTACCGGATTAGGTAATCCCTCCCAGATGAAATCCATTGCTATTTTGTTATTCTTCTTCAATTCATTCTTGGCTGTAGTCTTTTCCCTTTTTGAACTATCATATCCTGTAACAACTGATAGCCAAATATAATGTCCCTATGCCTGTAAAAATACTTCCATCCTTCTGCTCCACATCTCATACTTAAAACCATTCTGGCCATTAAACATTGGTACTCCATTCTCAGAATAATCCATGATCTCCTTCCAGTGGTTAAACTGTTTCCTGAAGGAACCGACTCTGATACCAATTGTTGGATTACTGAGAGGGGGGTGAATCAGTAATAGCATAAATATAATCCTTTTTCTCCAAATAATCCAAGCGTTATATCAATGTAGAATTATTATCCAATAATGAGTAATGAGAAATGACAATCACATACATACACAGTACAACAATGTTTCACGTGGAAAACCAAATCGGGAGAAAACCACAGAATGTTTTTTCTTATATGTCTTGAAGAATTACATTCATTGGAAGAACCGACTTCCTTTGTTTTCCAGCTGCAATTGGAAGGAGGCTCCAAACCCCTAGTTTCTCAGGCTACAACCTGAGGGAAGTTCCAACTCCCCAATTCTCTGGCTACAACTAGAAGGAGGCTACAACCCCTTATGTTCTCCGGCTACAACCAGAAGGTGGCTACAACCACCTATCCTTGCCCCGTCCAACTGCCCTGAAGTAGAAGTAGAATTATGGAACCACTGTCACACTATCACTGTGAGATATACCATTGTAAACCTATACCAATAAACTTGAACCATGCATCAACCATGCATCAAACTGAAATCAACTTGTACCATAAAAAAGTGCACCAACCTGCACCATAAACAAGTGCATCAACCATGCACCTACCTGTACCAAACAATCTGTAATCAACCTGTACCATAAACAAGTGCATCAACCATGCACCAACATGTACCATAAACAAGTGCATCAACCATGCACTTACCTGTACCAAACAATCTATAATCAAAATGTACCATAAAGAAGTGCAACCAACCATGTACCAAGTATGTAACAATCATGTGTCAAGTTCTCATCAACTATGACTCATCAATATGTACCAACATCATCAACTATACACATCATGTATGTGCCAACTCATCAACTACTTGTCTCAACCAT
>SNQJ01S0070438.1:5846-31111 GCA_010110895.2 Picea sitchensis | reverse complement strand
GAGATGTAATGTATCTCGAACTTAACTTCACCCCGAACATACTGAAGTATCCTTTTAGATTATTCTAATGTCTTTTCTGGAGTGTTTGCATATATTGGGAAACAAGACCAACAAAAAGGAAATATCAGGATGGGTATGAGTCAAATATAAGAGGCTACCAACTAACTAACGATACAAAGTGGCATCAACTTTGGGAGAAGTACAAGTGGCAACAAGTTTGACTGTAGACTGGAAGGGAGAAGGGACTGGTTTAGAATCTTCCATGTGAAAGTGATGAAGAAGGTCACATGCATACTTAGACTGGGAAATAAAAATTCATTCCTTGGTTTGCAAAACTTGGACACCAAGGAAATTGTACAAATAGCCTAAGTCTGTCATTTCAAATTTCTTCTTGAGGTTGGTTTTCACATGGTTTAAAAGTTTAGAGTCACTACTAATGAGGATAATATCATCAACATAAAGAACAAGTATTATGACATGGCTTCCTACTTTCTTGGTATAGACATTAGGGTCAGACTGGCATCTAGAAAGGTCGGTGTCAAGAAGAAAGTTTTCCATTTTGGCATACCAAGTTTGAGGAGCTTGCTTAATACCATAAAGAGATTTCTTAAGGTGACAAACAAGGCTAGCCAAGAGGTTGTTCCATGTACATTTATTCTTGCAAATCCCCATGTAATAAGGTGGATTTAACATCCATCCGATGAACCTCCCATTTATGTGAGGTAGCGAGGGCACAAACAAGGCAGAAGGAATTCATTTTGGCTACAGGGACAAAGGTTTCATTATAGTCTATGCCTTCAAATGTAGAGAAACCTTTGGAAACTAATTGAACCTTATGTTTTTGAACACTTCCATCTGTTGATGCATACTTAGTTCTATACACATGTTTTCATCTGACAAGTTTTCTTCCTTTCGGAAAAGGTACAAGATCCCAAGTATAGTTCTTCATTAAAGAGAAATACTCTTCATTCATTCTTGTATCCCAATCTTGATTACCTGAAGCTTTTGAAAATATTTATAGATCATGAGTCTCTAAAACTTCAGCCAAAAGAGAAGAGGCTCACTGGAACTGTGAACATTTATTATGTTGATTTGAAGGATCTGTTAACACATAATATTGTATTATGTTTTGAGATAATTTCCCAAAATACATTACTATAGGAGGGTTCATGTAATTTTGGATAGCTTGACTTCAAGTCAGATTTTCAGGGGTTTTGAGAAGGCGTTTTCATTTCTTGATGATTCCATTGTGTAGCATACATCATAATATTTCCATCCATATCTCTTGAAACCCAAAAATATTCTGGGAAGGCCTCCCAAAACCCTCTCAAAGACCACGTTGCATTTCTGTTGAGAGCACGTTGTGCTTCTGCAAGTTCTGAGTGACTAACTTAAAACTTGTATTATGAACAAATGGGAAGGCATTTTTGAAAACTAGAGGAGGTTTTTGTTCATCACTATAATGTCCCCATTTTGGGACATTGTAACATTACAGCATTTCAGAGTGTTATGCCTACCTGAGTAGCCAAATAGGGGTGACAAAGAGTTCGGGAGATATTGAGGGGTTTATTTGGGCCTGACTTGTATCGTTCATCCTCAGGATATAAGTGACATTGAACTCAAAATGGGTAAGAGCACTTTTAATTCATTATGATCTAAAAATAGAATAGATTAGAAGTCAACAGTGAATTAGGGTTTGGGAAAGCTATAAGAGAAGGGTCAGTGACCTAATTCATAATTATGCAGATTATGACTTGTCATTAAGGAGTGAGGTGCATCTCAGGAGAGATAGTTCAATGGATTCTAGGAGGAAGACACCAGTTGGTTGATTTCGGTGTTGAGAGACACACCCTAGTCACTGGGAAGATCACACAGGTATTCCATCATTCTTCAGCAACAGTTATGCAGGGTCCAGCAGTAAGGGCGCGCTTATTCAGGGTGAGGGCATAGCTTCTGAGGAGGTTCAATGAATCGACTCGCCCCATACATGGAGAGTTCAGAGATTCCCCTCTGACCCATTTCAAGAGGAAGGCAAGGCACATCTATTGCTTAGCTCATCATTCGATTTCGATGGTGGAATAACTAGGGTGTAGTTTTCCAGAGAGAGAGGGTCGTGTTTCCCCAGGGGGATCCATCCGAGGTCTAGACCCACCAGCAGAGGGGTCGATCAGCCACCAGGACTGAGAGCTAGAGTAGGGTGCACCATTTGTGGATAGTTCCAGGCCATTTCGAGAGGTATGGCCACCAGGGTGAACTTGTCGGGCTTCCAATAGTTACTGTGTGAGTTGCCATAGTTCCAGCTCATCCATTGAGCCCGCGGTGCTCATCTATGATCAAGCATTATCATTTTGTTTGCTTTGTATTCTGGATAAGATCCCTTTTGTCATCGATCTAGCCGAGCGATTCGTTTTATTTAGACACATTCGGCATTTGTACTCCAAGGAGATTTCATAATATAAACTTGTAGTCTTTTGTCACGATTATTATTTGAATGCTCATTTATCTGTTCTAAACAATTAATCCTACACACATATTAACAGTGTTTCATAGACTAGCCAAGTCAGGAACATTACAGTGGTATCAGAGATTTAGTCCTCCCAGCCTGTGACTGAAGTCAATGAGTTCAGCGGGTGACCCAGAAGGAAGAGAAGATGTGGGGAGACATATATGAGAGGCCAGAGGGAACTGGTAAGGCAGCCATGGACCCAGAGGCAGCCTTCATGTAGGTACTCAACAATTTGGTAGTCAATCAGCAGACCGTGGCACAGTCTTTGGCACAGTTGGCTGATAGATTAGCTATAGTGGACACCTCGGGCACACTAGCCCCACATGCAGCACAAGGGAACTTGGGGGCAGACAGTAGACCCTAGACACCTACTCACACATACACATATTTAAGTAGGATTCCCAGACCATGGTTCCCTATTTTTCAGAGGGTACCACCAGCAGCAGCACAACAACCATTAGCACAGAGGTTGCCCACTCAGGCGGAAGACATTGCAGAGTACAAGAGGGAGTATGCAGAATTGGGTCGTGACTTCCATCATGACATAACACTAGCCAAGTACTGTGGAATTAGGGGCATGAACCATCCCAGAGAACCTCAAAGAGGAGGATAGAAGCAGCAACAGGGGCATAAAATAGATTTCATCCGGAAAGCTGGTAAAATCACCATACCTTCTTTTGATGGATCGTCCAAATGCACTGCCAGAGATGGGGTACAAAAGATCGACATGTACTACAAGCTCAACCAAATGACCAAGATAGAGGCTAGTGACTCTTGCGCATTTGGGGGACAGTTGGATGGACAGGATGATAGTGCATGTCCTTCATCTTCCCCATCAGGCAATGCTGAGGATTCAATACTTCAACATAGTGGTGACACTTGTGAGGATTCATTTGTGTTGGCACTTAGACATGATGGGATTAGGAGGATGCATGACCTACCTATGGGTGTATACATGGCTTCCAGGAATTCATGTATGGAGGATGATGAGCTTCATATGAGGAGTGAGCCACAATTTTCATCTTCTAAATCACCTATGCTAGCCACGACACATGAGGATATCAATGGAATTCCTGATATGGTAGAGGAGCCTTGTGTGGGGATTGTACACAAGGAACATATGGATCTGCAGACCCGGGAGGAGAGGTATGGCTTGGAGATAGTTGACCTTACACATACCTATCTGTATGAGGAGAGTGAGTCACCACTCTTAGAGATTCCATTGATGGACCAGGGTGTGGAGACCGACAGCTCGTTGGGACACTTACTCCCAGGATCGATCTACGGTGATGAGGATGCACTCCTTATTGGTTGGGATGACCATAGCACGTGTCTGGACACATCGGTATGGGATCTAGGTGCAGATGATATTATTAGGGTGAGTGCATAGGAGGATACAGTGGCCCATACAGGATATGGTGCGATTCAGATAAGGGTCGCAGTTGGTGATGGCGTGCAGTGGCACACAGGAGGACTCGATAACACAAGGGACAGTGGGTAGTTCAGTGCCTTATATGTTGAGGAGTGTGTTGTTGGGGATTCCATTGTTGACACTAGCAGTGAGAGGCATGAGGTAGCACCTCAGCAGGATTGTGACCAGGAGTCACGACACTTGGTCGGACAGTTGAGAGTCAGTGAGGACATGAGCATGGTAGCCACTAGATGCATTGATGATACACATGCATTGGTGGTAGATTATTATTTGATGGCATCGATGGCACATGATAGTTCAGATGGGGGATTTTCCATGGATGACTTTAATACTCTCAAGGAAAGAGTAACTATGATGAGGGTCGACTACCAGCAGTTGTTGATGGACAGAGATTACCTATTGGAGGTTGGCGAGATGTATCGCGGGGCCCTTAGGGAGTAGGAGTTGGAGATGAACCAACTCACTCAAGAGTTGGTGAGCACACGAGGATTCTTGGAAGGCACACAGACAACCATTCAAGAATCAGAGATCAAATTAGATGAGCTCCTTGAGGAGACTAGTCGGAGATACACTGTATCTATCTCGACAGAGAGCCAGATATGTTCCTCAGCTACATTGTTGGAGGATGTCCATAGGTCACAGGGACCACCCTTCACGAGGGGTGTTGAGAAAATAGGGCACACACACACACATGAGGATTCCAGAGCCAGGGGTAGTTATGAGGACACTTCCATTTATGTTACAGGATTGGTTGACCTTCATGTAGAGGATGACCCCATAGTACACCCAAGATCCATGATGTTGTAGGTGTATGCAGGAGATCACATGAGTATGTAGGGGCATACAGAGAGGTACAGTGGGATTCATGGGGGCGCATGTGATTGTAGGGAGGAGACACACTTAGTGGAGCATGGAGATTCCTCCCCCTTGCAGCAACACATAGTTCTAGGAGATCACCTTAACAGTAGCAGCAATTATCTAAGTAATGATGGAGGGAGAGTGATTGATCAGTAGTTTGTGGATTTATATACTGTCATATCTGATAGTTGGAGTTCAGACGATTATTCACCATGGGTGCTAGTGGATGAGTTTTTTGTCCAATCCCTGGGATTGACCAAAGCATATGATACTTTTCAATCCTATAGTCAGTTATGGATGTTTCTGTTAGATTTTCCCGATACTTTCATCATTGACAACAACACAGGGGGATATAGACAATGGCAGGGGACATGGAGAGTTGGTAGGCCAAGACCACATGATAGGAGTGTCTTTATTGCATACAACAGGATAGGGGTGGATCATCAGAAACAAACAATTGAGACCTTGGGTGTGATGGTGAGCATCTTAGGCTGTGGGATAACAGATATCTCAGATGGTGACACTGATTCAGATTCTCATTGGGATGAGGATGGAGCACTTCCGACAGTTATCAGTATGATACATGAGCAGTTAGTGAGGATCGGGAGTGATGAACTTCCAAATTTGCCATGGGATCCAGTAGTCCATTTGGTTAATGGGTTGTTTCATCTTATAATGGCCCAGGTTGTGCCAGAGAGCAACATACTTCACTCTTGGATGGTTTTGAGAGGGCTTGCAAGGACGTGTTCTACGAGGTGAGACAAGTTCTCCCTATTAATACTTATGATCGAGTATGGAGGTTTTTGGGCAGATGATGATTCCACAGAGATACCTTTATAGTTTCAGCTTCTTAACAGTAGGCTCAGTTTTCACAAGTATTTCAGCATGAGGATCCAGGAGAAAGGGATCCAGTATGTATATTTTGAGCAGAAAGTCATGATCACAGTAGTGCCACATCCGTGTGATGGTCCCTGTCAGAGGCTAGCATGGGACCCTAGGATTACAGGGCTGGGCATGTCACTGACTGAGGGAGATGAGTGGATCTTTGTAGGTGGGGAGTCACTTTGACTTTCTAGTGAGCTTCAGTAATGGGGGGAGCACGTCACTTGTTGGTGATTCGTTGAGGTCTTGTATTACCTCACTATGGAAACAACATGTCCAGTTGGTGGAGGTCGTGTTGTGTTTGATACGGTTGTGGAGGAGAGATTCATTTCAGGTTGAGACCGTGTGTTACTTGCAGGGTATTGATATGTTACAAGACTATATTTCAAGAGGCCTTGCAGTTCACATTCTGATATGGGATCTGGGGATTGGAGTGTTTGGTAGTTGATGGATTTGAGTGTCGAGTAGAGTGGTTGCTCGGAGAGTTGGCTGAGATTCTTTGGTCGTTGATCATTCTCCCCACCGAGAGCATGTGGGTGTCATGCGTGGTGATCCCTTGGAGAGGCCACATCTTGAGGGGAGTATACCTTGTGTCACATAGGTGGATATGGGACCCTGGTATCATATGTAGTTGGATTCAATTATTGCTTGAGGACAAGCAATATTCTGGCAGGGAAGATTGTAATGTCACGATTTCGGGACATTATAAAATTACAAAATTTCAGAGTGTTATGCCTACCTGAGTAGCCAAATAGGGGTGACAGAGAGTTCGGGATATATTGAGAGGTTTATTTGGGCCCGACTTGTATTGTTCATCCTCAAGATACAAGTGACATTGAGCTAAAAATGGGTAAGAGCGCTTTTAAGCCATTATGAGCTGAAAATAGAACAGATTAGAAGTCAACAGTGAATTAGGGTTTCAACAGTAAATTAGGTTTTGGGAAAGCTATAAGAGAAGGGTTAGTGACCTAATTTGGCATTATGCAGATTATGACTTGTCATTAAGGAGTGAGGCACATCTCAGAAGAGATCGTTCAGTGGATTCTATGAGGAAGACACCAATTGGTTGATTTTGGTATTGAGAGACACACCCTAGTCACCAGGAAGATGACATAGGTCTTCCATCATTCTTGAGCAGCAAGGGCGCGCTTATTCAGGGTGAGGGAATAGCTTCTGAATAGTTTCAGTGAATCAACTTGCCCCATACAGGGAGAGTTCATAGATTCCCCTCTTACCCATTTCGAGAGGAAGGCAAGGTGCATTTGTTGCCTAGTTCCTTGTTCGATTTCGATAGTGGAATCACTAGGGCACAGTTTTCCAGAGAGAGAGGGTCGTTTTTTCCCAGGGGGATCCATTCAGGGTCCAGACCCACCAGCAAAGGGGTCAATCAGCCACCAGGACTAAGATCTAGAGCAAGGCGCACCATTTGTGGATAGTTCCAGGCCATTTCGAGAGTTATAGCTGCCAAGGCGAACTTGTAGGGCTTCCAATAGTTACCGTGCGAGTTGCCATAGTTCCAACTCATCCATTGAGCCCACAGTGCTCATCTATGATCAAGCATTATCATTTTGTTTGCTTTGTATTTCGACTAAGATCCCTTTTGTCATCGATCTAGCCGAACGATTCATTTTATTTAGCCGCACTGATTTCATAATATAAACTTGCAGTCTTTTGTCGCCATTATTATTTGAATGCTCATTTATCTATTCTAAACAATTAATTCTACACACATATTAACAACGTTTCCTAGACTAGCCAATTCAGGAACATTACAATCACATACCAAATAACAAAAACCTCCCTCAGTTTTTCAAAAAAAATTATGGTTAGAGAGATATTAGATGTAGAAAAGGCATTACATAATCACCTGGCTAGACACACAAGTGGCGCTACGAAATGTGCAAAATTATTTTCCAATGGCGCTACAAAATCTAGAGGTGCGCTACAAAATCTTTGGGCGCTATGAAAAATAAGTCAAAGGACATGTCTATTAGACATAGAAAAGGCGCTACATAATCACCTGGCCAGACACACAAGTGGCACTACGAAATGTGCAAAACTATTTTACAATGGTGCTACAAAATCTAGAGGTGCGCTACGAAATCTTTGGGCGCTGCGAAAAATAAGTCAAAGGACATGTCGCATCATTCAAGAGAACATAGATAGAATTCAAATTCATTTTAAACATTTCAAGGAGGGAAATTACAGGTGGCAAAGTATTCTCAATGAATTGATTCAACAACCAAACATATTCAAATCACTTCCAGATTTCAAGTCAACAGTTGTATTTTTTCCATCTTTCCAGGAAAAATATCACAACGAGCTCCAGATTTATTGCATCTTAACCAAAATAGAATTATATTTTTAGATATTAGTTCTCAAGTGCTAGAGGGAGTTGGATTAGTTTTATTGATATATAAACATTTATGTTATTAGAAAGAAGAGGGGGGCAGTATTTAGAGACCGGGTTTTCACTTAAGAGACCTGAGAGGTATTGGAAAGTTCAAGGAGGCTTATCAGAGAGTTGTAAGAGGGCACTTTTCCTCTGATCATTGTAACCCTTAGGGGATTCTATTTTTGTAAACATTTATGTTATTGAAGGTTCATGATATCTGTGTTATCAGATTGTATTATGTGTGTCCTTTTCCAATTTGTCTTCTTACTTGAATGAATTGTACACCTTGAGGATCATGGTTGCCTTTGATTAATGGATTCTTGAGCATCCGAGGATCTGATGTATCTTTCCTATTAGTCATTGTTTACATTCAAGTACCTTGAATTCATTTATGCAGAGAGGATCTATGCCTTATGGATGTTATTCTTTGTGTTATCTTTTCTTCCTCTATTCAATAAACCTTTTATCTGGTATGTAAATTGATTGCATTTAATGAGCAGGGTGTTTGCTTCACTCCATAGCCCAAAGCTCCATCATTGATTTACAGTAGTTATTGTCTTTTCCTTTCCTTGTTTTCTTCTTCTTGCCCTAGTATAAATCCAATCAAGTATTTTTATTTCTATGTTACCAAGCTTACTCTCATTTGTAGTCTGGGAGTGACCCTTGGAGTGATAACATTTTTGGTGCCATTGTCGGGGACGAAAGTGAAGATATCTTCCCTGGGAGAAGGAAAACGAAGAGATATAGCTGTGTATGGTGAAGTGAAGATGGACACTTTAGACTGCTTATCCTTCACCATGGAGACTCCACAATCCATAAATTCGTAGGTGACTCCACTGGTTGAAGATCGAGAATGGCATCCAATGATCGGATGGAAGCCATTGTGGCTGCAAGGTTTTTTCCTTTCAAGTTTGATGATATTCCTGGTTTGTCTAATATTGTTCTTGCTATAGATGTGCGGGGAGATGACCTTCCATGGTTCAGAGAGAAGGATGAAGACAATCATGCTCATCATGTAATCAAATTCCATCAATACATGGACCAGTTGAGTATACATCATGAAGATATATTGATGAAATGTTCATGTATTCATTGGAAGGCTATGCAAGGCAATGGTATAAAACACTCCTTGCTTCTAGTATTTCCTCTTTGAAGAAATTTCATGATGTTTTTTATTCTCATTGCAAGATTAGTTATCCATCTGAAAGACTTTTTGAGAATTGTTGTGAGGGGTATGCATCATATATTCAGGATTTAACAAGTGATTCCTCTAGCAGTGTAGATGAAGGGGATGCTTGCAGTGAGAAGGACTTAGACAATGAGTTTCATGATGCTTTTCCTAAATTTGAAGAACATATTCATCATTCATGTCAAAATCTAGGTCCCCAAGAGAAAGATCAGGATGGACAGCTCATCATTTCCCTATCTCCTCCTTTTATCGATTCTTTAAGTCAGGAGGTCATGTTAGGTTCAGATTTATTTCATCATGAGGATAGTGTTGCAACTCGTCATGACCAAATTCATAGCTTACCAGTTGTTTTAGTAATACCTCCTATTGTCAATGAACCAATGTGCCATGATTTGACAAGTTTTGATGACTATGAGGATGTTTTCCCTGAACAACTAGTTGTCCCAGCTATTGTACTAAGCTCCTCAGCCATTAATAGTCAAATGGTCATTGATTCCCTTTGTATGGTGATTATGAAGATGATTTCTCTGAGCAGTCAGTTGAAGACCTTATATCAGAGAAGTACCCTTTCCATCAAAGCAACAATAGCTTGTTTCAGCCCTCATGTCATATTTTTGTTGCTGAAAAGGAAGAAAAAGATGATAATCTAAGTTTGGAAGGTGAAAAACCGAGAAATTGGGACCATAATCCAAGCTATGATGAATATCCCTCACAATCAGAAGATAAGACAGAAGAGTGTAGTTTCCCAAGAACTTCTTATTGTGATGAATTTCCCTATCAGTCCCCTGTCAACATTCATTATGTTTTCCAGGATCCATTTGCAACATGTCTACAAGCAGTAAGTGAGCCTTGCTCACTGATTTCTTCAATGGAAAGTGTATTGCCAAATGTTTCTTTGACGTGCCTTTAAGTAGGAATTATCTCTGGTGCTTAAGGAAGCACAT
This sequence comes from Picea sitchensis, assembly GCA_010110895.2. Lineage (NCBI taxonomy): Eukaryota > Viridiplantae > Streptophyta > Pinopsida > Pinales > Pinaceae > Picea > Picea sitchensis. The sequence goes on along the minus strand of SNQJ01S0070438.1, from coordinate 20,905 downwards.
TTTAAATCTTCAAACAATTGACAAAATGATGAAATGGATTCACTGGTTGTTTCATGTAACTTGAATGCTTCATTTTCCTAGTAATTAGAGTAGGTGTGTGCAGTAAGCTTGTTGGGAAAGCATCATTTTCAACATTTTTGTTAGTTTCAGTTTTAGATTTGAAACGTGTGTTTTTCAGCTTCAGTTTTCAATTTTCATTTGGTTTCAGTTCAAAGTCACACGTCAGAGCAGGTTGCAGAGGTTAAAGGTTGGTAGCAACCCATGGATAAGACACTGGAACTACATGTTCTTAGAGCCTCACAGGGAGGTCTCCATCCCCTGTGGAGCCATATGTTAACACATAAGATTGTATTATGTTTTGAGATAATTTCCCAAAATACATTGCTTCTGCCCTAAAATTAAGACATAATCCCTTATATTAGCCATTTATCTTAATGTGTGATTCTTTCTCTCAACAACACCATTTTGTTGTGGTGTATGTGGAACAGTGTGTTCATTTGGATTCCCTAAGCAGTGCAATAACTTGTAAAATTGTTGTTCACATATTCGCCTCCATTATCTATTCTTAACCTTTGAAGTCGATACCCATATTGTTTTTCTACAAGGGCCTTGTGGGTCAAAAACTTGTCAAACACTTCACTCTTAAGTTATAAGAAGTAAACCCAAGTGTGTTTGGAGAAGTCATTAGTGAAATTTAAGAAATACTTGCACCCAGAAAAAGAAGGAGAATAAAGTTGACCACACAAGTCACTTTGAACAAGTTACAAAGGGGTTGAGGCGTGCCAAGAGGCATGTTTGTCAAAATTGTCCCGATGATGTTTGTTGAGAACACAACTGGCACAAACACCATCTTTGCAAGAAACAAGAGGAAGACCAGTCACCGTCTGTTGATTACATAGTTGTTGCAATAAGCGATAGTTTAGATGACCAAACCGCTCGTGCCAAAATTTTCTCAAGCCATCGCTATGAGCAACAAAAATTGTTGGAAAAGATGATGACCCTAAGCTATCAAACTTCTACAACCTAGTAATATCATTATCAATTCCAGTTGTGAGAACATGCTTATGATCTTTTAAATCCTTAATTACAACTTGAGAAACTAGAAGCAAGGAGTGCATGTCCATGAGAAAAATAAGAAGAAGAATCAATATTGATGTTCTCCTTCTTCATCGTTGCTTTTAAGGCTTCCATATTTTTAAAACATTTAGACTCCACATGACCATATTTCCCACAAAAGTTGCAATGTCTATCTGTATTCGTACTTTTTCATTTTGCTCCTTTGTCACCATTAGGAGCAAAAGTTGGTTGAGAGGGTTTGGGACCCTTGTTTTTTTTTGTTGTTGTGGCAAGGATGTTGCTTCTTGGGATTCTTGGATTTATCTTTCTACTGAGCCACTAAGGATTTTTTGGAGGTACATGTAGTGCTAGTCACTCCAAGTTGCACAAGTTTATCCTGCTCTCTAATCAAATCATCACAAAAAGACTCAAGGGAGGGATTTCGGTAAGCACTCCCTAGAGATTCTTTGGTGGCATAAAAGGTAAATACAAACACAGAATATGCACTACCAAGCTTAGAAAGAATAATATAGATGCATCGATCTTACTTCATATCTATTTTGCAGTCTATACTTAGATAAATAATCTTCAATGCAAGGAAAATCATTGGGACTTAAATTAATTAATTAATTTTGTGTCTGGTGGGCTCAATTAATATTGTGTTTACTAGACATAGTTTCAAGCTTTTCCCAAGCTTTATATGGGCCATCAATTCTTTGAAGGTGAAACCTTAAATCAAGAGAGATGGACATTCCAATTAGTCCACGTTTTTCATCATTATTATTAGCTCGTTTGACTTTCTTTTCATCATCAGTCGGTTCTTGTTCCTTTCCCAAGTTAATATGGTACTTCACTTCTTAACACATCCTCCATATGGGATTTCCATGAGAAGTAGTTGGTAGTGGTAAGAAAAATATCACTAGGAGAATCCATATTAAATATGCAAAGAATATGGATTTAAAGGTTCAAACTGATGGTCTAGATGGAAAGTTCTTGAAAAAAATGTCGTTTAAAAAAATGGCACTGAAAACGGACTTCGAATGTGCCCTTTTGAAAAAAGGCATAAAAGGTAACCAAAGAGCCATGTGGCAAGTATAAGTTGGTCCACGAGGTGATACCCCTTGTTCTAATAACCTCTCTTTTACAAATAAGTTGCTTATGAAGTGACCCACTTTTATAGAATAAGCGGGAGTCACTTTTTCAATGAACTTTTACAATGAATTTACTTTGTAAATTAAAATTTCATGAAAAAAGTAACTAAAAGGGAAATATTAAAGATACTTTACAGTGATTCACTTTTATAATATAAGTGAAATACACTTTACAATGAATGCATGAAGTTTTTCAAAAAGTAACAAAAAAGAGACTTGAACTCAAGACCTCTTACTAAATAAGGCAACTTTTAACCAAGTGAGCTAGTGAAAAACATATTATAATCTCAAGAAGGAGGATTGTTGTTGTTGTTGATGAAGACGACCTTGGATTGCGTGCTAAAAAAAAATATTTTCATGTGTTCACACAGATTAAAAAAAAAAAAAAAACATTTCTCGATGGAAAAAAGGGTTAGATATCGGTTAGATTACCCAGAAAATGCAAGTTTTCCCTCTGTTTTTGATTCAGTGAGATAAAATAGAGCACACAAAAAATATCATACACAAACAAGAAAACTCGTTCCCCTATGTTTCTGATTTGATGAGATCGCATTGAGCGCAAGGACAATAGCATGTGCAGATCAAAAAGAGTAGCAACCTAGAAATAAAAAATAGAAAACCAAAATATTATCTCTGTAAAAATTTAAAAGGGTGTATTCAAGCTTTATACCTCGGGATTTGACTAAGATGGTCGTATCTTGGGAAAACATAAACCTTTTCAAGTGAAACAAAAAACATTTATATCTTAAAGAACTGGTCCAGACACAATGGAATAGTGCTCTTGGCTCAAAAATGTATGAAAATGGCAGAAACCAGAGATGCAACAACATGACTTCAAGATCTCAATCTACAATGGGAGTGGGTCTTCAAATGCTCTCTAATACCATTTTCGACAACAAAAGTATTTCAACAGAGGATGAAAACCTTCAATAACCACTCACAACTAGATCAACACATTGATGCTTTTACGTGGTAAAATCCTCATGGGGAAACATCCACGGACTGAGCCAATGTGGCCACTTGGAACAATTTATTAATGCAAAAGAAAATATTACAGAGAGATTTACAAGAAATTTTCTCACAATAGATCATCGACAAATGACCCTCCATCCTCTTTAAATAGAGATTATGGACAAATCGGGTGTTAAGCCACAGATCAATCTACTCATTAAGATCGAGGAGAATATGAGTCGTCGGATTACCTAACTACAAATGCATACTAATGCATACTAAAAAATGCACTAAGAAACACATGTTTACTTAATGACACATTAGACCAAGTTGATCTTAACTAACTCCTAAGTGTCTAAATATCCTAACAATTACCTGGGTCTTCTCTATAATCGGTTTGTTTCCCTTGTTCGATGTCTGGGTCTTGCATGATGCTTCATCATACTCTAATTTGATGGATCTGTTTGTTGTCGAACCTCACCGAGTTCCTGTGTTGTTGAAGGTATAATGGTTTCGTCAGTCAGGGTTGGAATGGGTATTTGTGTCTCACTGGTTGTTTGAGATGTAGTTTCAATATTCTGGTCAAATTCTTGAGTTGTCTCAACCCTTGCATATTTTGCAATGACATGAGTCTCAGTGGGCTCTCGAGATGGTTTTTTAGTACAAGGAGCAACTTCATTCTCTATGGGCACCTCTTTCTTCACCACCTCTTCCTATTCTTGAGTTAAGTCAATTATGTCTTGAAGTGGGATATCAATAGGAATGGAATCTATTTGTTGTGTAGTGGGGTGTTGTGATTTTTCTTGATCCTTATTCTTCTCCTCTTCTTGTTTTCTTAGCATTTATTGTGTTTCCCTATTTTTCTCTTCCAAATATTGTTTGGTCTTTTCTTCCCCCGTTGTTCTTCCAAGGATTTTTCTTCTTTGCTCAGCTTCAGCCTCTCTTCTTTTTCTACCAAGCTCTTCTTGAGTAACATCCTCTTCACGCTTTTTTTTTCAATTATTCTTCAGACTTACATTGAAGCTCTTATTCTCGGAGTGCTCTATCTTATTCTTCTTGGGTGGCTTGGCATTCCTCTCTCAACCAGATCTCTTCAACTCTTCTAGCTTATTCGATTTCTATATTTGCAGTTGTTTCTTGGGTTATAACCTCCACCTGGTCATTTAAAGATAGAGTTTTGAAAATCATGAGACCAGGGATGAATCTTCTTTCCAAAACTTGGCCCCAATTACGTGCATCTTCAGTAAATGCTTCTTCTTACCACTTTTCATGAGCATATGGCCAATTGTAGGCAACCTACTTAGCATGTTTGGGTACCAAGCACTTGGGATCATGTCTACTATACCTTCTAGTGTCGAACATGTATTCTATATGCTTAAACCCTCTTGATTGGCCTATGTAATATCCTTAAAAAAATAGTACTTGATCTAGAAACCATAGGGAATGAAGGTCTTCTTCTTATCCTTAATCAAATAGGCATTAAATCCTTAAAGAACACTTTGATAGAATGTTTCCCCAAGAACCAGCTTATCGGGAACACATGTGGGCAAAAGCTGAGGTGGGCTAGTATCATCAAATATCTTGAGATATGTATATTTCTCCTCTATGTATCAATTACCAATGTGTGAGAGAATTTGTTTTTCCTACTTATATATCCAGGGACACTCTTGGAAAAAAAATAATAGCATATAAGCTAGCCAAGAATAAGTCATAGATCATGGAATAAGACCATTTATATTTATTCTCCCATAACATGTTGTAGTAAACATGAACAAGGGGTTTCAAAACGTTCCAACTACGTTTCAATTCAATAAAACAAATTCTAGCACATATCACATCCAACAAGTAGGAAGCAATGTAAAATGAAGTGACCTCACTTGGTTTTGGGTTTTAAGCTTGCTTAATTATACTACCAATTTGTTTGGCGATGAGAGATCCCCAATTGAACATCTTTCCAATGGTGGCCACTATGTGAGCCAATGGCACCCATGCCTCGGTAAACTGAGAGTAATCGTTCTCTCCATATAACTAGCTTAGAATGACCATGCAACCTAGATCAATCTTGGCCTTTAACCAATTTGGTGGGATTTATTTCAAGATCAAATTCAAGGATCTTGGCAATCCACTTGATCCTTCTTCCATCTATGTCAGGCTGAATGAGGATCTCCTTCACAGAAGTTGAAGGGACATATGCAATGACTTTTGAATGTAGCACATAAACTATTAAAGCTTCGAGAGATTTAACCAAAGCATAGACCTGTTTTTCCATGATGTCATACTTTATTTCAGCATCTCTCAGTGCCCTACTGAAAAAGGAAATGGGATGCTCTAACCCCTCGATGTTTTTCAGCAATAAAACGGTTGCTACTATGTTAAATGAAGCAAAAGAGAAAATCAGAAACTCCTTGTAGTCAGGACTGATGAGCACAGGTGCTTCAGTCAAGGCCTTCTTTATTTGGCCAAAAGAGTTACGAGATTCAACAGTCCATTTGATTTCATTTCCTTTCCTCAACATGGTTGTGATAAACTTTACCAACTCAGCAAAATTTGAAACAAACCTTCTCAAAAAATTAATTTTCCCCAAAAAAGACTGAACTTCTTTCTTGGATCTAGGGAGTGACAAAGCTTGGATAGCTTCTACCTTCTTGGATCAATCTTTACCCCCTCATCTGACACAATGTGCCCCAACAGTTTCCCCTCTTTCATGGCAAATAATGACTTCTTGGGATTTAAAGAGAGACCAAATTTTCTTCACTTCACGAAGACTCTTTTCATATGATCATAATGTTCTTTATCAGATTGTGGGAACAATGTTATGTCATCCAAATAAATGACCACAAATTTGTCCTTTTCTGCAATAAAAGCTATGTCCATGGCTCACTGAAAGGTTGCTCCTGCGTTCATGAATCCAAAGGGAATCTTAGCATACATGAATGTACCCCAAGGAGTGGTGAAGGTTGTCTTCTCTCTGTCTTCAGGTAATACAGAGACTTGATTGTAGCCAGAAAATCCATCAATCATAGACATCATGGATGCCCCTGTCACCCTTTGTAATATGTGTTCCATCTTGGGCAAGGGGTAATTATCTTTTTTAGAGCTTCTATTCAAATTTCGGAAATCCACACAAAGTCTGATTTCTCCATTCTTCTTTCTTACTAGGACCAATTTGGCTACCCATTCAGAATACCTTAAAGGAATGATAATCTGGGCATCCAAAATCTTTTTAACCTCCTTCTCCATAATGGGTAGCAGCATAGGATTTATTTGTCTCAACTTCTGCCTAAATGGCTTGGACTCTTCCTTCAATGGGATCTTGTGCTCAATGATACTTGTGTCATATGTCTTGAGATCTTCATATGTCCAGGAAAACACATGATAAAAATCCTTTAACAGCTCAGCATATTCGGCCCTTTGCTCTCTTGAAAAGTTGCTTGACAACTTGACAAATTTGGGATCCTTCTCTATACCAATATTGTACTCAGCTACTTCAGCATCATCAGTTTAACCTCTAAACTTTACTACCACATCATTTCCATCAAACAATCTTTCCAAAGGAACTAGTCCCTTTGGAATGTGGTTGCTAGGAAGTTGAACAATATGGTGATTAGCAAATTTATTTAAAAATACATCAGCATGAGGGATACTTCCAGAATCATGATCCTGATCAAAATGTAATGCATAGAACTCATCAATAGACTCAAGAACCTTTTTGATTTCATTATCATCCTCAAACACCTTACAATGCTTGATATTGTCAGGTACAAAGGATCTATATTTCACCCCTACATCATACTTGAGTTCAGGTGGAAATGGGACTCTAAAATGGCTTGCTAAAACAACCAAAGAATCAGCCATGGTATTCTCCTCTCTTGGAATAAATGAAATGTTGAAAGCTAGGAAGAAACTGTCAACTAGGTCCCATACTTCATTTATGTAAGTCTTAAGCCTAGGGTGCTTGGCTTGATAAATATTTTTGATATGATGAACAATTAGTTATGCATCCCCAAATACTAATAGCTCTTCAATCCCCATGTCTTTTGCAGCCCTTAAACCCAAAACAAGAGCTTCATACTCTACCACATTATTTGTAGCTTCAAATTCTAGCTTGTAGGACAAAGGTATAGTCTCTTGGCAAGGTGAAACAAAGACCACTCCATCACCAGCACCTTCCTTAGAAGAGGCTCCATCAAATAAAATCTTCCAAACAGAGGTAGTTGGAGGAGGTATTTCACAAAGAGTAATAGATTGTTTTCTGATTTCAAAAGGAGGTTCAGGAGTATTAGTGAGTTGCAATAGGATGGATCCCAAATCAGTTTCAATAGAAAAAATAGGATGGTTGGTGGGGTCTATTTCATCACTAATGATGTAGGCCAACTGAGCTTCCCTGTAAAGTCTTCTATGCTCACCCCTAAACATAGGAATGGTGGCATATGTGAGGTCCATTTGCAAAGTTCTTCCAAGTTTTTTTATCCAAGATCTCGACAATAACTTACCAAACTTGGGGGGAACATCAGCCACTAAAATGTCCATGACCACACTTTTCATGGGAAATTGAAACAAGGTCACAACCAGATCTTTGATGACACCAAGACACTTCACTTTCCTAGAGTCAAAAGAATATAATTCATGGTAGGCTTTTGTGATTTCTAATCCAAGTTCATCCATGACTGCTTTGGGCATGAGATTGTGAGATGCCCCTGAGTCCATCAAACAATTATGCAGCACCTTATCATGTATGTTTACTGATGTATAGAAGGGAGGGGATGAATTATTTCTATCTTCTATCAAAGGACCTAATATGACTGCTAGCTTTTCATGCTAAAGATTAACTAAGTCAGTGGTATTTTAGTAGGATTCGGACAACAACATTTTGGAAAGACATTTTTTAACTTCTTCAATTTTTATCAGTTCTGAAAATGGCACATGTATTTTGATTTTTTGGATCTCATTTTCATAACTGAAGGAAGGTGGATATTTCAAGATCTCCTTGACTTCTGGGATAGGATCCTCAACCAAAATTGGGGGGCTTTGAGCAAATTTCTCTTTGCTGCCAACTGTCACAGCCTTGGAAGATTTTTCTGCTTTTGTGGGCTGATCAAAAGCATTAGAATTTTCCCATTTCTTTTTAGATCTCAGATCATATATACTAGGATTCTCTTTTTCCTTCTCTCCCTTACTTAATTCATTTATTTTATTATCCATTAAGGACTTCCCATATGTAGTTTGGGTTAAGTGAGGGGATGGAGGGGTGTCACCCAAGAAATGGATCTCAGGATCATCTGCTTCATCTTCTCCTTCCTCGTCATCCAAAAGGTTGTTTTGTAAGGGAGTTTGGATCTTTTGGTCATCCCTTTATCTATTTATGGGATTTCTTGTAAGAGCCTGAGGAGCATTGTTAGGTCTCCTGAAACCACCTATGTTATCAGCATTTTGTGTATTTATATAGGTTTGTTTTCCCTCAAACTTTAACTTTTCTATCTCAGCAGAAAGTTATTTTACTAATTTGGTAAGTTCATCAACTTGGGGGGGGACAATAGAGGAATCAGAGGTTGAGGCTTCAGTTCTACTCTTTCTCCTGACCTTATCAGATTTCCCTCTAAGTTGATCAGATGCCACTATGTTAGATTCTACCTCCACGGTTGCATCTTGCATATGAGCTAAGGAGGAAGATCTCCTTTCTCTCAATAAAAGGAAAAAATCAGGTTCAAAAGCACTGGCATAGGTGATTTTGGCAGAAGTCTTTGTAGGCTTTATCTCAAGAGGGATCTTATTGTACATTTTGTTGAATCTTTGAGAGAAATCAGAGACAGACTCTCCTTCTTTCCTCTTTAGGGATCCAAATTCTATGATATAATACAAAAATTCCTTTTTGTCCCCCCACTGCCTCAGAAAAGCATCATCTAAAGCCTCAATCCCGGTGATAGATCCAGAGGGAAAATCCCTAAACCACTTCCTAGCCTCGCCATCAAGGCTATGAACAAAAATCCTCATCCATACACCTTCATTCTCAATGGCATGGTTCTCTGTATAACTATTAAAGGCTTCAAGATGTTCTTCTGTAGTTATGTCTCCCTCACCTGTGAACTTGGGCAACTTCTTAAGGTAGCCATCCACTGGCAGAGCATTCAAAGGCTAAGGCAGGACAAGAGGGGCATAACTAGCAGCTAGTATAGTTTCCATTCTAGTTCTGGGGGGATTAGCTCCTGCCATTAATATGTGAACTAGAGGAGAACCCGGAGGGGATGGAGTTGGGCTAAGTGAAACTGGGACAATGTTCCTGGGAGGTGAAGACAAGGGGATTGAGGGAACAGAAGTCTCCCCTTATGCAACTGCAACAATTCTAATATGAGGAGGAGTAGGAAAGTCTTCTAAGGTCAAAGCTCTCTCCTTCCACTTCACAACTTTGGGGGAGAAATGGGTGTCAAAGCTCTCTCCTTCCAAACCAAGAATAGGAGGGGAGAAATCAGCAGGAAATCTCCCAAAACTTAAATTTCTTGAAACTCCCGCAGTTTGTATAATAGGAGAATCATAAACAACTACTGGAGTTTGCAAAGAGGGATTATGCAAATTATCAGAAAAACTTGGTACAACAATGGAGGTACCTTTTTTAGCAGTCTTTCCCTTTCTGATAATTTCCTCCGAGTCAGCTTCAGACGTTGCTAGAGCCAGCAGTGAAGTGGACCTCGTGTGTCTGCCTTTAGGAGCCAGAAATGAAATAGTGGAGTCACCAAGTGCAATTTGTAATCTTCAATGGCACTGATATCTGATGCACCATCAGAATCAGATCTTCTTTGTCGTTCTATCCCGGGGAAAAGTCTTCAATTTGTTCCCTGAAAACGGTGCCAGAAATGTTAGCACTAGAAGTCAACTCCAGATTGCATTGGAGGTAAGCCCAGTACCCATCATTTTATATGTCACAGGTAATTGAGTTTTGAGTGGTCAAATGGAGAAAACTCAATAATAATAGCGTTCTAATTCAGACATCTGGACTAGCATGCACCAACCATTGAGGTCTTGAATCAACTTCAGTCAGTAAGTTGGAGTAAGGGTGATTAGGAGGAAGATTTAGTGAGAAAGGTGTAGAGGTTCACTAAGAACATCAGATTTTCCAATAGCCTAAGGAGGAAAAACTTGAACACGAGGTCCTCTTGGATTCAAATTTCAAGGAAGCTGAAAGAAATCATAACAGTACTAATCAAACATTTATCATAATACAGTTACAACAATCCATGTGAATCAATCAAACATGAACTCTCTCAGTATCAGAGGTAAATATGTTGGAGTAAGAAATCTGACTTAGATTAAGCAAGATGTCTCAAACACAAATACATAACTAGAGAACCAGTTGTTATCAATAAAAATATTACAATAGCAAGGATCCTAGATCAACCATTCGACCTTAGCAAAATATCAAAACTACCTATATATACTAAAATGCTGCAACCACCAGGAATGTGATCAGATCACTGCCTTCAAAGTCTTCAGTCGGTGCCCGCTCTGTCAGGTTGTGTTGATCTAGATTTTATGAGAAGAACGAAATGAATATAGATTATTAACAGATGCTTAACATAGAATAATATAGATACAGTAAAACTGGTTTTATATTCAATAAGGAAATAAGTTGAAACTGTAAAATGCAGTGGAAAACAAGCTCGTTGGAATGGTGGCGGCTTATCTCTGAGGAGAGATGTGACGGTTACGCTCATTCGCAAGAAGATGATTACAATGAGGCTATAAAGGCCTTTTTACAATAAACAGGTGTTTCAAAAACACTAGACATCCAAAAACCTAACCCTGGGAGATGAAGCGCCAAAAGTCATGTGGGCCCCATTTGGGTAAGTCAGTACATCAACTTCCCGGGGTGATAACGTTTGCATACGATCTTTGTTTTAGGCGTACGATAGCCCATTGGAGAGATCTATCTAAGGACTATAATAGTTGCCAAAAATTTCTTGTTTAATATTTTCAATTGCAACTTACCCAAAAAAAATCCGTTTAAGGCCTCAAAACGGCTCCAAAAGTTCAGGACCTGAAAAACTGCTAAAAATAGTAAATTATGAAAATTGCCAGAAAGTTGTTTTGAGCTAGTTGGAAAAGGTGGGTGGCCACTGATATCCACCCGGATCAATCCTCCCTCCTTAGGAAACAATGGTCTCCATTTCATTGATTTCCCCCATTATATGAGGAAATTTCTACTGAAATTGGCCCCGAGTGAGCCACTTGCCTTGGTGCAGGAATTGCCCTGCTTTGACGACTCGATAAAGCTGGATCCTTTGTTGTCGAGTGCCCTTGATCTGTGTGTCCACAATCTAATCATTGGATTCTTGTTGTATGTAGTCGGGGTTGAGTTATGTTGGTGTTAGTTGTTCTGCTATGTCTGAGGTGTCCAATAATTGTGGGAAATAAGGTCGAAGGAGGTCCATGTTGAACATTAGTTGTAGGCCAAGGAAAGGAGGAATTTTGAGATCAAAAGAATTATCCCCCACATCCTTGGTGATGGTGTACGGCCCATAATGGAGTGGGTGAAGCTTCCGATGGGGTACTGTAAAGCATTCTTTCTACAAGTGCAACCAAACTTTGTCAACCACCTGAAACTTATGTGGCACCCGATGTTTATCATGGCACTGCTTGTACTTGTCATTGGACTTCTGTAGGATATCATGAACCTATTGGTGGATGTGTTGGATCTACTCAATGAATTGGGTGGCTTTGTCAACTTTAGTTGGAGCAGGAGATGAGTCGGCCAAGGTGACCGCAAGGGGAAGTGCAACATCTATGGGAACCAATGGTTGGAATCCCAACCCCACCTGAAAGGGGTTGTGGTCGGCTGAGCTATGCAGGGCTTGGTTGTAGCTATGTTGGACATGGGGAAGACTCTCATCCCATGTGTGAGGGTGCTTAAATATATACATGCGCAGGATATGCACGATCATTCGAGTTACGACCTCGGTTTGGCCATCTATCTAGGGGTGGAAGGTTGTGGATTTGGTGAGCTTGGTGTCTAGTAGTGACCAGAGGCTCGACCAAAATGTGCTAAGAAATCAACTGTCCTGATCTGAGACAATGGTTTGTGGGATCCCAAAATGTACCCAGACTCGTTCAAAGAAGAGCTTGGCAGTGGCTTCTGTTTTGATGTTCTTCTTGCAGGCAACCATAATCGCCATCTTAGAAAAGAGATCAAAAACCAAAAAAACATAGTCATTTCCCCGCTTGGTGGATGGGAGGCACGACATGTAGTCCATTGAGATGGATTCCCATGGCCTATCATGAGTAGGAAGAGGGGTGTAGAGTCCCTATTTCTTAGTGGTCGGTTTCGCAATAGCGAAGGCAATGCAGGACCTAATATACTTGTTGACCTCCTGTCGAAGTTTCGGCCAGTAGAAATATTTATGTAGCATTGCCATTGTCTTTTCGAAGCTGAAGTGTCCTACCACTTGACTGTAGTGGGCTTCCCAAATCAACTTCACTCGCTCGCTTGATGGAACACAGATATGGCCCAAACGACACAAAAACCCATCCTGAAGATGGAAATTATCAACAATTATGTTTTCACCCAACATTTAGTAGGTGGTGGCGAAGTCTGGGTTTGTCTCATAGAGTTGGGGCCATCCAGAGGTCTCATGGTCGCAAGAGTCTAGCATCGGTGCGAGTGTCGTGATTGGCGGTCTATTGAGGAAATCAGCGACGCAGTTGGTGCTTCATGTTTTATAATTGATGTTGAGGTGGAATTGTTGTAAGTATGTGGACCACTTTTTATGGAGTCTATTCTGTAATTTGTCTTATGTCTGCATGAACTGCAATGGCTTATGATCAATGTGGATGATTGTCTCCCTCCCAAGAATGTAATGTCTCTATTGGCGGCAGGCTTGCACAATGGAGTACATTTCTTTGTCGTAAGTAGGGTACTTACAGACAACATCTGATAGTGTCTCACTATGATAGGCCATGGGGTGGCCGTGCTAAGTGAGAACGGAGCCCACAACATAGTCTAAGGGTTGTTGTAGGTCTGGTAGTGAAAGTATTGGGTCTGAGCACAAACGCTACTTCAAGTCATCGAACGCTTGTTTTTGGGACCAGCCCCATGCAAATTTTTCATTAATACCACCCCTGGTTATTTGGCTGAGGGCCCATGAAATATGGGAGAATCCCAACACGAACCTACAGTAGAAATTGGCAAGGCACAAGAAGCTAAGAAGCTATGAAGCTCAGTGAGTGTGGTTGGGGTTGGCCAGTCACAGATGAATTGGATCTTGGCTGGATCCACATGTACGCCATGTTGATCAATAATGTAGTCCAGGTAATGGACCCTGTCCATGCCGAAGGAGCATTTTTCCAAGTTGGCGTATAGCTTGTGCTGCCACAAGGTGTGTAGAACCTGTTGAATATGTTGCAACTGTTCGGCCTAAGACTTTTTTTAAATGAGAATTTCATCCAGATATAACACTACAAAATTATTGGTGAATGGTTGCAAGATATCGTCCATCATCCTCATGAAAGTGGTTGGATCATTTGTCAAACCAAAGGGCATGACCAACCATTGAAAAAGGCCTTCCTTTGACTTGAAGGCGGTCTTCCATACATCTGTTTGTTCTATCAGGACCTAGTGGTAGCCAACCTTCAGATCAATCTTAATGAATTATTTGGCCCCCATGAGTTGATCAAGGAGGTCATCGATTCGGGGAATTGGGTATCGATTTATGACTGTGATTTTATTCAGATCCCGGTAATCAATGTAGAGTCGCCAGGTTCCATCTTTCTTCTGTACCAGCATGATTGGGCTCCTGCAAGATGATGAGCTAGGACAGATGTGCCTCTGGTGGAGCAATTCTTGGATCTGTCGCTCGATATCCTCATTCTCTAACATAGAGCGGTCATATACTGGCCCATTGGGAAGCGATGCGTTGGGGGCTAGATCGATGGGGTGCTTGATCTGACAGTGCAGAGGTACCCCGATAGGTGAGGAGAAGATATTTGAGTATTCTTCAACAACCTTATATACCTTCTTCTGATGTGTGGAGAGGTCAGCCACAGAGACCCTAGATGTGGCTGTGATCTTTCGCTCATTCTGAGAGAGAATCACGAAGAAGACAAACTTCCCCATCTGAGAGATGACCTTCCTACATTGCTTGGCAGAGATCAAGGAAATAACACTAGGTGGGACTGCCTCGGGTATCCTGTACAATTTCCTGTTCAAAGTAATAATCACACTACAAGGCCTAGACTCATATACAGCATGACGTTTCCATAAATAAGGTTGGCCCAAAAGAACATTAAAAACTTTAAGAGGAGCAACATCACACAATACTGTGTCTTTGAAGGGCTTGATGTCATACGACAGTCGAAATTGTTGGTTGACATGGAGATCGCTTCCTTGGCGGAGCCATCTAATGGTGTATGGTTGTGGATGCAGTGTTGTCAGTAGGGCCAGCCACTTGACAACCTCTGCTGAGATGAGGTTCTTCTGGCTACCTCTATCAACGATGAAGTGAAGTGAGGTGCCTTTTACCCACATATGTGAATGGAAGAGGCACTCTCCTTCTTCTGGCTCGTCTGGTTCATCAGGTTGGAGCTTGGTGGTAGCAATGGTGGCACTAGGTTTCATTTCAATGATATGTCTTCCCCTTTCTGGTTCTGACTCAGAGTTGGAACCCACAACTGAGTCATAGGCTTTCACTTCAGCCACCAACGACTGCTTTGAGCAGCATTCATCAGTGTTATGCCAAGGGCTCTTATGGAAGTCGCACCACTTCCCGGTATATGTCTTTGTCTTTCATGTGTCCCTCTTTGCTTGCGGCTTGGACTGGTTGTTCTGATACTTTCCATCTTTGCTCTGTCCTTTGTTCTATGGGTTGGGGCTGCCCTTTCTTGTCTTTTGTTGTGAGGGGTTCCCGGGCCCAAATT
>SNQJ01S0070437.1:0-19336 GCA_010110895.2 Picea sitchensis | reverse complement strand
GGGACGTCTCCCTTGGACTTGCCCTCCTAAATAGAAAGAGCTCCCCATCGAGGTGACAGTGGGTGGGGAAGCTCCTGTTACGCCGGTTTCAAGCCCTGACTCAAGCTCTTGGACCTTTCCTACAAACCGTGCGATAACAGACCCCTAGTTGAAATAGGTGGTCAACAGGGCCCACACCACCTTTGGAATAGTCTAACCACTGGAAGGTAAATCCACAGCTCTCTGTTAAGCTCGTTGTAGCACAATTGCAGCTGCAATGCCAGTTCCTTCGTACAAGTTCCTTCGTGCTAGTTGCAACACCAATTGCAGTGCAAGTTGCAGCACTAGTTGCAATTCCAGTTACAGTGACAGTTGTAGTGCCAGTCAGAGCTCCAGTTGCAGTGTCAGTTGCAGTGAAAGTTTCTGTGAAGTATTGGGACTAATTTTTGGTTATCCTAGTGTGCCCTAAGCCAGCGCATCTCCTGGTGCCCTCAACCATCAAAAACATCAAGGTTGGATTTTTGGGTCAAAGTCAACATTCGACTGGTCAAAGTCAACATTTAGCTGGTCAAAGTCAACATTTGACTGGTCAAAGTCAACATTTAGCTGGTCAAAGTCAAATTTTGACTGGTCACGTTCAAAGTCATGAAGACCAGTTTCATAGTGGAAGACAAATTGGAAGGTGCCACCAACTCCAAAGCATGGAAGATTAAATTACTTCTTATCTTAGAAGAAAATGATCTTCTGGACTACATAAACCAGGACATTCCTGAGCCGGTAGAAGATGAAGAGAAAAGAGAAGGTCAATCACAAGAAGAAGACTAAAGGTGACGATGATCCTCAAAACGATCATTCAGGAGGATCTCTACAAATCTCATTATACGTATAATTTAGTTATTTCAATTATTTTTATTTTATACTGGACCATTGTCCCTAGTACAGAGTCCATTTTTCTTTTTGGTTTGGTTATTATCCTAGTACAGGAGGTCATTGTGGTTATTATCCCTATGGGAGGCCATATTGGTTATTATCCTAGCACAGGAGGCCAGACTTCTTATCTTTGTTAGAAGGGCCATTATCCATGGTACGAGAGCCCCTAGTTCTAGGTTAGGAACAAGAAATGTATGACAACATGAACAATAGACTTGAAAAGACTCAGAGAGAGTCAGACTTCAGAGGGAGTCATTGATCAGGAAGAAGCCAGCTTGGTTTCGTGACACTTTGCAAGATGCAAAGGGGCATGCAGCAGACAGAAGCGTGGTCCGAGGATTCTCTCAGATAGAGGGAGTTGAATTTAGATTTTGAGATGAAGGATATTGCAGGACTTCATCATAGACATGGTGCAAGGAGTAGTGAGGCTCCATCACTTATCCACAGATGAGAAGATAGATGGCATTTGCACTAAGCCTCTGTCTGGGACAAGCTTGGCAGGAATGCAAATGTTTCCCTAGGGGAGTATTGATGATTGCAGCATTGTGCCAATATTCCAAAGATTGATCAGACAAAATTGATCATGTGGGAATAGGCCCAGATGTAATATTTGGCGAACTAAAGATTTGAGTTGCTGCTAGATATCCTATGTGTGAATTGCATTGAGCCTTGAAACTCTCATGAGTAGGTGAGTAGTTAACTCACGAGTATGTGAGTAGCCCCAATAAGCATCGGGCTGACTCTATCTCCACATGAATTGGGCTGCAGACTAGGGGAGATAGGGAACATCTACATCAGGAGTAGATGTGCCCCGATGTAGTCTTCGACGAACTGAAGACTCGAGGTTCAATTTCACGTGTTCGATATCATCGAGCTGAATGCATTCACGGAGTGATCCTATGAGAGGATCACCATGAGGTGTTTGTGGCTCCGATGTGGTGTTAATTCTTGTCATGGGACAAGAACGACCTGAGGTGTTAGACACCCGTGTCCGATAGCATCAAGCTAAATGCATTCACGGAGTGATTCTATGATAGGATCAACTATGAGGTGAATGTGGCTCTTGTCATGGGAAAAGAATGACCCAAGGTGCTAGACACATGGTGGTGGAGATGGATCATCAATATAGCTAAATGAGGTTCATGGATATTGTAATGATATGTTTTGATGCCAGATTGCTACCAGATTATGTTGATAGTGATGATGATACTCACGACATGGGTGAGCACGTCATGCGGGTATAACCCATGACAATGATGGTGACACACATTACGAGGTGTAGTTCTAGTGTTCTCTAGCGAGTTGTGACCCCTAGATGAGATTGATAGGTCCACATGGGTGTATCCATGTATGACATGATGATGCTACCTGTAGAATGGTCTACAAGACTATGTGAGTCTTTGCCATGCCATGTGAAGATGGATGGATGTGTTTGAGACCATTAATACCTCCCTAGCTAAGAGGGAGTGTTGATATTATGGTAGTTGTGGGAGGTATTTGACTAGAATAGAATATTTTGGAATTAAGAGAAACCCTAAATAGATGTGTGAAAATCGTAGAAGACAAGTCGGCTCAACAGAATATATAATATTAAGTTATTATCCTCCAGAAAGACTAGTCGGCTCCATAGGAAAAAGATAAAAAATATATATATAATTACCAGAAAGTCAGGTCGTCCCAACCAAAAAAGTCACTGGACAGATCAGTATAAATAGAGGACGTCTTGTCTCATTTGTCCACTCACTCTCAGCCAGAAAACCAGAAACAGTGCACAAATTTGGAGGAGCAGCAACAGCTGTTGTTGGGTAGTTTTCTCTTGTTCATTCTTTCCGGTATCTTTATCTTGTGCACTACCTTTGGAGAAGGTGCACTCTCTCTTGGTCATCTGTGGTTCTGATGTGGCTTCCCGGAATCATTCTTTCTGTCAAAGGTTAAGGTGCTCAGGGGAGGCTTTGTGCCTATGGATGGGTGAAAATGATGTAGCATTGTCTATGTTGAAACGAGCACATCTACATTATTCTAACATATGGGGGTATAAATTTTGGGCATGGGGTTTCTTGACATACAAGGGCTCATATTCTCTCATTTATGGGTGCCTTTGTAGAGGGTGTGTTGCATCCTCGTTTGCAATGCAACATTTTTCCAAGCCCTTTATTTGCCATTAATTGATTATGGTCCAAAGCATTGAGTGTTATGTGCAATCGAAAGTAAGGAGCATCGCAATGCCACTTGAAGCTAAGAACACATAGAGTGTCATGTGCAAAGAAAGTAAAATCCACCGCAAATTGCATGCCCTCAACAAGTGGGACATTTGTTAATTATGTGTTTTCCTTTTTTACAGGTCCTTAAATTTTGTGGAGAAGCATTTCATTGTTCTCAAGGCCTTAAGGCGAGCATCTAGAGGATAATTTTATGACTCTTATCTTTTTCCAGCTACAACCCCTCTGGGCCTTTAGTCCCTTCTTCCCATGAAATGAGGTATAAGCCCTTCTTGGGTCAATAATCCCAAAAACCCAAAAAATGAGGAAACTGAGGTGAATAAGCATGGAAAGTGGTAAGTATGGATGGGAATGGTATGATGAACCTTCAAGGAGTCCCCCTAGTAGCAATCCTTTTCCCAAGGGTGACCCACTTATTAGGAAAACATGTCAACCACTAAGGCGAAATGAGGCAAAAGGTATAATTTCCAAGAAAACGTTATCAAAATCAAGAAAGGACCCTTTGCAACATGTTCAAATGCTTCAATTATTAAAATGACACTTACGACGAGACCAGACTTGTTACCCCATGGATAAAGACCTGTTGTCCTCTGTGGGCCAAGCTAGTGTGGTGGATGTTGTTGCTGCCAATAAATGGTGATGTGTGGTAAGAAGAGGGGCTATGTTTGCTCACTTGGCTTTCGGCACTCCATGTCTTCAACCTGTGGGCCTCGAGACATCATCTCCTTCGTTACTCCTAGGAATGGAGGGTAACATGAGGCACATGGATCAAGGTTAATGCACATTCTTCTTGCTATATTTAGCATTACTTTAGCATACCAACGAGGAATAACTAACTTCCTTGTTGAGCACTCCCATTGATTTAGCATTTATCATTACTTATTTGGAGTGGTTATCGAGTAGTTATCTTGAAGGGCATCCCAAGGAGAATGAAGACAAGTGGCATAACAAACTCTAATACATGGTCAGAGAAGTCTTATTCAAGAGAGGTTGACACACAACATCAAGACTCATTCCAAGCTACTTTCATGCATATTTTATTATTTGTTGAGGAGCGCCCTCCTAGAAGAGATTTATTGTGCCTATAATTTAATAATTGTCCTAGGAGAGAGTGTGGATCTAGATCCCACTTAATATTATTTTATTGTAAGTAGATAGATAAGATAATTTTATTAATGTCCAACTAGTGACTGTTATCGCACAGTTTGTAGCTAGGTCAAATGGCTAGAAGGTATAGGCCAAACTGGCGTAACTGGAACCTACCCCACCCAATGTCACCACAATGGGGAGGTTCTTTTTATTCAAGGAGGTTATCCCAAGGGAGACGTCCCCGGTAACCTGGGGTTTTGAAGAGGCCAAAGTATAAAGGTCAAAGTAAAAGTTCCTCCTCACAGGTTACCACCAAGATCAGATAGTTCGGCTAATCAGCCAATAATGAAGTGTAGCCCCAAATGAGAACACCTGCCCGGGACAAGACAATAGCAAAATAATATATGCAGGCTATAATTCAGTGGTTAGTACTTCATATAACTATCTGATATCAATATGGAAGCAATTAAAACGATAGATATCAATGAGATCAACGTTTATCAATATAGCAGTAGAGTAATATCAATTCATTAATAAATATTGAGATGATGTAGCCAACAATGTATTTAATCAATCCCTTTACTCAATAAATGCTCTTAACCATCATCTAATTGCTTATCAAAGACAAATGATGCGTCAATATGGAATAACCAGGTATGACGTCAGCCTAATTAGGGTTAGTTAGTTAGTTAGGGTTTCAAATTATCAAAGTTTCAAGAGTTGTTTGAGCACTATCACTTCAACGTTGGGGACCTGAGATCAGTGCCTAGGGGT
This sequence comes from Picea sitchensis, assembly GCA_010110895.2. Lineage (NCBI taxonomy): Eukaryota > Viridiplantae > Streptophyta > Pinopsida > Pinales > Pinaceae > Picea > Picea sitchensis. The sequence continues at coordinate 14,345 of SNQJ01S0070437.1, read as the reverse complement.
AGATGGAGTCCATTAAGGAGAGGACACAAAGTTAAAGGGATAAAAGGCTAAGAGACGAGGCCGAGGGTTCTAAAAGGTCTTGCAATGGCGGGAGCCCTAGAATCAAAACCCTAGGAGAAAGAGGCTCTCACTCGATGTTGCTTAAACAAGGCTCGTGCTGCTCCTCCCTTCCTTAGGTTAATCTTGGCAAAGCAGCTAGCATAGAAGATGAGTCAAGACAAGAGAGTGAGGTGAGGAGAGTGTTGCAATGGCAAACCCTATCACCCAAACCTAGAAACAAGGCAGCTCTAGGTGTAGATATCCTAGGCACAGGGCGTCTCTCCTCCTTCTTAGCTCTTAAAAGGCATGGCTAGCATAAGGGAAGAAGTCAAAAGAGTGTAGCAAATTGCAATGGCTAGGCTCTTTGCTTCCTCCTCCAATGGTTGAATATTTCTCTTTTTGGGCAGCAAGCAAAGGACCTACTTGTGTGCTTGTCACCTAGGATTCATCGACAAAGTTTATAAATAAATGCAGGCCAAGCCTACAACCATTCAATTGAAGTTTTGCAAAAAACACTTATATATCATGATGAAATAGCATTGCAAACCCTGGTTGTAAACCTTCCTTCAAGATAAATGCCAAAAATGCCAAAAAGAGATAAAAAATCCCTTCCTTCAACAAGTCCGCCTCACTTAAAAGATGAAGCCACTAACTAGAGCAAAATTAGGTCTACAAAGAGGCAGGTTGTGTGTTATGTCAAATGAGGAAAAACTCCTCAATATATCATCATGACCTTTAATTAAATTTAAGTCATTAAAATGGTAGACAAGACTACAAACCAAAATTATCTTGTTTTTACATTAAATTTCCAAATCAAAGGCTAAGGCATAAACAAGGCGTCCAAGCCCTACTAAGGGAGGCGTTATCCCCTTTTTAGGGAAAGTGCAGCACCAAAGGACAAAGTATTGCAGGCCCTCTTTGGGCCTCCCAACCATGCCACCCGTGCCAAGCCTGTCCCGGTATCCTGCAGCTCAAGGGAGGCGTCAATGGCTCCCTAGGTGGCGATCACGGGCCATCAAAGGGAAGCGTTCTATAAGTGGGTCCAACCCCTCAAGTGGGCTCGTGAAGTGTCCCCGATGGAGCGATCCTTCTTCTTCTGGGTACAAAGAAACTCCAATCTAACCTTGTCACGTCTCTGCTTACGATGGGGTCTCGACAACATGGGCTCTTTCCAGCCCCATGGAGGTCAGACTAATGTCCATGTTGTATCGGTCCCACGTAATTTGCACATGTCAGTTGGGCATGGTCCTACACATCAAAACTTAGCCCTCCATGGGCTCATTAGTCTAGGGATCATAGCAATGTTAAATCGTCTCATCACTAATATTATCAAACATATGCATAAAAACCTTGATATATCATCCAATAGCTCAAAGACATTACAAGAGACCTAGAGATAGAAATTTTGAGAAAGAAAAGACAAGGCACCAGGCTGAGTATCCATGGGAAAGTGCAGAGGGTATCATCCAAGCCTTGTAAAACAAGGTGATGTGGATAAGGGATGTCAGACATACGGGTAGAGTGAATGACAAGGATGCATGATAATGCCTATGTGTGCCTTTGTGAAGGTGGTTTGTACCCAGATCATGGATGCAAATTTTTCCAAACCCTTTCTTGCCTTTGTGCTTTCTTTTCTTTTATTTGTTTTCCTTTTCTTTTATTTCAGGACTAACTAGAAGGTTCTTAGCAGTGACAGTGTTACCCACAACCTTATCCACCAGGAGTGACAAGGTAGAAACACCATTGATGGGAGAAGCCCCCTTTCCCTTGGCCCATGCAACCAAGAGTCACTTTGCTTACATTGGTAGCTTGGAGATAGTAGCAATGTCATACTGTTGAGTACCCATGAACATAATAGGGTGGCTGATAGACCCCCTATCCTCTGGCTATGTCTTGTTTTGTTATTTTTCTTTGGAGTCCCTCTTGTTTTCTTGACTTTTTATTGCCTTCAGGATCCCTGGCAGAGGCATCTCTAGGTTTTTCATTTTATAGGTTTATCTTTTACCATTTGCCTTTTACCTTTTGGGCCTTTTAGCCTTCTTCCCACCAGATGAGGTGCAATACAGCAGATCATACCTGTGGGACTAGGGGAATACAGGAGAATGGCCAGGGAGATAAGATGAAAAAAGTGATGATATGATGGGAGCCCGAGTGAAACTTGGAAATCCCACGGTGACAAAACCTATAGATTACAGACTTGCTAAAGGCACCACAGTAATCCCTCAATAATGGTCCAAGTGGGTCAATGTAGATCAGCGGAGTTGTTAGAAATAAAGGAGTAAGATGCATATATCAAAAGGTTCTGTGATCAAAAGTGACACATACCATGATGCTTGCAGGTTAATTGCCTCAGGAGCAGGAGCCTCCATTTGAGGGCCAGGCAGTGAGTGGATACTCTTGTTAGACAAGGCAGAGTGATGAAAGAGAAGAAGGATGGGCTCCAAGGTGTCTTTCGGTCAATCCTGCTCTTGGTACTCATGTCTAGGATTTTAATGAGCCTAGTTATCCCAGAAATCGGGGATCTTGACCATAGTGAGGTCAAAGGGTTGTTTGGTACAGTAGGTAAATATTTTGTCAGGGGTGCAAAAGCTCTCCTATAAAATATAGACCTCTATAAAAGGTAGATTGAGCTAGACCTTTATATAAAGGGAAGATCTCTCCATTATCCAGGCATGATTGGATTAATAAGAAAACTCTTTGAGCCTAGTTGAATAATTTGTGAAAGCTATGATACTCTAAGGGTTATTACACATGTGATTCCCCATTTCATTCCTATTGTTGATTTCTCATGGCTGGAAAATCCACCAAAATTATGTTGTAATAAGGGCTTCATTTTAGAGCAATTTTTTCATTGGAGGGTTTTGGTTGAGGTAGTTCCAAGACATTTCCTTTGTTGTTTTCACTATTAAGTTGAATAATCTTGTTGCTATCATTTCTTTGAGAGGTAGGGCATATTTTCAACTTGTAGTAGAACCACCCTTTATTAGTAATGCATGTGCAAAAGTAGAGCATCTTTGGAATGGCCTACATATTATCATTTTTCAGCAATCTGTGAGCTAGCGTTTTTCTATAGCAACGTTTCTCACCATCTCCTTTAGCATTTGAACCCTCTTGAGTATCCTTTGAACTCCCTTTTCCCAGTTTGGTTGGCTAGTCTTGGTCCACCATTAATTTAAATTTTACAAAGGTTAATGTGCTATACTTTACTTGGGATACCCTCATGTGTTGGGAATGACCTAAGTGAGAAAAGTGCTATTATTGGTGATGGTATTAGCCTTCCTTTGGTTATATTTTAAGTTTGCACCTGTTATTAGGACTTTATAACTTAAGTGCAACTTTGAGCAGTGTTATCGCATGATTTGTATTTGTGCAAATCCCACCACAATATCCCCAAATCTTGCATAACTATGGAAACTACCACTATCACCTTAGTGGGATGCTTTGCTCATTTAGTGATGAAGGATGTCCACCACAAAGGGAGGCTTCGATGACCTCAAGGGATCAAATAGCAAGTTTAGTATCCAATCCTACTTCCCCCTATCTTGATCACCGGTTAGTTGGTTTAGATCTAGGAAGGAAGTAGAGGTGGTGAGATAATTTGTTGTACATGCCCGTAACAAGAACACTCTGCAGCATATATATAACGATTACCAAGCTAAAGTATGCAACAATAACCTCTTGAGAAACTAGACAAGATAAATTGCAATGGTATTTACAAATTTGTGTGGTGGTAACTTGATCACATAACAGCTGTAAATTATTTAGCGTGGCGGCAAACTAATTCTCAGAAATACCATAATTGACCATGAAAAGTTAGCATATAACCAATAGAATATAATCCAATTGTTAGATGTTATTTTTTGAGTGAGTTAAGCCACCTTTAGATGATTGTAGTTTTAGATGGCTATAACAAACTTTTATAACAACAACAAATAATATTGTAGGTTTGCTCCCAGGATGGGAGTGGTGGGGACCTTGAACCTGAGGATCAAACCATGAGGGAAGGCGCTAGCTATGTCGATGGGGATGGAGTCATGTTGGGTTCCAAACCTAAGGTCGGGAGTACACCTAAGTAGATGGGATCACATGATCCATGTGTCCTCTTGCATGGAGAAGCAGGAAGACAGGTCAACTACCACCGCGATGAATTTAATTCTCTTAATACCCTGTACTCCAGCCTCGACCCGCCCTTACCCCGTTGGGATTAATCAAGGCTTAATGGGAAATCCAACGAGGAATATTAACACAAAGCAACACTACGAACAAAAGGAATTTCCACAGAGAGAGAGACGAGATACTATCTCTAAAACTATTCCAACAAGGGACTACCAGATCCATCAACTTCGCAGGTGGACCGCCATTCACTCCACTCAAATTTCTAGCCCACTTCTCAAAAAATCCACCTGGGCCACGATGGCTCCACGTCAAGGGTATCCAAGGGGATATCGTCAGGGAGCTAGAGTTCCACCTAAGACCTCGACCCGCCAGGAAGAAGAGAAGCTAGCAACCCGGGTTTTACATGATGCCCACGAGGCTTCTATTGGACTATGATTGTTGTTAGACCAAAACCTGCAAGCGTTAGTCTCCGCCACAATTGTCGGAGTTAGGATCCACAAGAGGGTTAACCATGTCATAAACTCATGGGAATCTTGAACCCAATGTCAACAATTTCCCCCTCCGATGCATGTGAGGGTGAGTTTAGAACTCGAGACCTATTAACTCTAATACCATTTTGTTGGACTACAATTGTCATTACACTAAAACCCGCAGGAATTAGTCTTTTCCACAATCGCCAAAGTTAGGATCCAAAAGAGGAGGTGAACCCATGTCGTGAAACTCACAAGAAGCATTGAACTAATGTCAAACAACTTCTTCCACCTTCCATGTTGCCACCCCACAGTGCTTTCAGGCTCATTTGGACAAAGTCGAAGCAGAGATTCAACTAGAAAGAACCATGACCACCAATTAGGAGGTGGACGAAGCCACTATTAGATGAGTTCCAAATTTTGGTAGCACTTGCGCAAGGGAGACTAAATACTATAAAAATGTGGAGTTGTACTGCCACATCAAGACCCTCCTGGGCCAAATGCTGTAGACAAGAGAAGATGCCCAGAAAACCATTCAGTTGCAACTTGATGGATTGCATCTTCTTCTCAGGGAGCCTCTCTCTCGCCTTTCATTGTCTAGCACAGTTATGACTGCCTCTGCTCCCAAGAGCACAACCCAGTCTGCTCCTGAGCCACCTCAAGACCTAACAACTGCTCCTCCATCCCTGTAACTAACAAGTATCTTTGTCTGAATTTTGAATGAACAACATAAGAAGCGATAGCAATGGAGTCACCTATCCAACTCTTCTGCTATGATGTTTTTCTAGCAGCTTTAAAGACACTTTTTAAAAACCTCCTGCAAACTATATGGACAGAAGAATTATTCCCTTGTTGGTTTGGTTTCTCTAGTGGCAGGCCAACAACAAATCTTTTTTGTATATAAGTTACTATGCTAAATAATAAAATTTTGACCGTGTGCTTACAAAAAAAAATGTGAGTTTTCTAGGGTTAGAGTTAGTGGAGTTAGTAGAACACTTAAGAGCTTGGGAAAAGAGGTTTTATCAATCACTTTCAAGTTTCACCACAAGAGTTGCTTCTAGACTAGTGCCTTTACCATTATAGGGATATAGAGTCTCAAATACATATAATCTTGAAGGTTGATCTAATTGAAACCAGGAGATAGAGTCTAAACCCTAAGGCAAGGTGTTTGGGCCTTAGGTCTTATATTTTGAGGAGAAGGACTTCTAGGGTGCAAGCAATTTTGGGCCCTAGAAAACTTTTCTCCAACTTCTTGTATCTTCAACTAAGTCAAATATCAATTGTCTATGGCTAAAATCAGAAAGTGCTAACACTTGGGCTTTGGGACCTAACCCTAGTAAGAAAAATTCACAAATTTTGGACAAATAAACTTTGTGAGAGAGGGAAAGCACTTATTTTTCCTCTCTTAGGGTTTAAAGAAACAAGAAACCTTGCAACAAAATAGCAATTTCACCATTTACATCAACAACATATCAAAGAATTGCAGAAATTTACTTACTTCATCCAACAAACCATGAGATAAAACCAGCAAATTAGAAATATCCATCCAAAATCAGCAAACCATCCACAAGAGATCCATTTCAAGCATGGTGCGTAAGGAGAAAAGACCAATAACTAAGATGCGAGAAAATGTGAAGTGTCTACAAAATGGTGGGGAAAGATGATAATAAAATGAAAGGGTGGGGGTTGTACATATGAAGCCACCCTAGCATATTTGTCACATAAAATGTCAACATCAAAATAGAAATTAGGGCCTAGCACCATTTTCCTTTACAAAAATGTAATAAATGAAAAATACATCATAATGAGCCACACATGTGATATTTCAATCCTCCTTAGGCAAGGAGGGGGCCTCCAAAGGCCACGCGACACTAATCTAGAGTGAGGTAGGAGAAAGTGATGTCTCTCCTCACTAAAATTCATGTCATCCATCCTTCCGGTACCCCCAAGTATCCTAGCTCGTCAAGCTGGCGGTGACATCCCAAAATGAGACCAACATCTATAATCTGAGTTATAAGTCAAGCCCTGAGCGATGACATCCCAAATGAGACCAACATCTATAATCTGAGTGGTGTTCGTCTAGGCCCTTAGGAGTGTTGAGATTTTTCTTAAGCAGTTAATAGTAGTCAGTATTATTTAGTGTTCTTTAACTTTTGTTCATTAGAACATTAACTATAGCATAAAGATCACTGAAAGAAAAACATTCACGGTGTACTGAAATTTATTAGGGAAACCCTCATGGGGAAGAAAACCGACCAAAAACTTCTTGATTATAGATTCATCAACCAAGTACAATCTCAGCTGTGTTCTCTTCAAGAGAGAGAGATAAGACAGAAGACCAAACCCTTACTGTTGTAGATGTGCCTCTATTGTACACCTGTCTAGACATAGCTCCCTTAACTGAGCTCGGATTTGCACTTCTGATGTGCCCTCAAACCTACACCCAATATGACTTGGGGCACATCTTGGTTTGCCTTGGGAGTGTTGTAAGTCCCTTATGCACACACTTACTGCAGTGAGCCAGAATCCTGCTCACTTAGTGTGCCCTGGAGACACAATGTCTAGTTTATTGCTGTCACCTTGTTGAAACTTGCTAACTTCCGTCTAGGCTTACTCCTAGGGAAGCCAAAGGGGGTAGTCTAAGTTGCTAAATTAGTTTTAAAGTTAGGTGTTCTAGGAGTTAATTTCAATTATTAGAGGCTAAGGGGGAAAACTAGCACGAGATGATAAGCAACAATGCAATTGCAAGTCTAAGTCTAAATGTAAGGCGACCCTTTCCCTAAGTCAACTAAAGACTAGTGCTAGGTTGGGCAAGGGGTCAACTATCAGGGTGGTTCAATTACAAAGAGTATTACAATTAAATCAGCTAAACTACCCCAAACCAAGATTAGAATTATACAAAGAATAATTAAGTGTTAGAAGAGGACATACAAGATTCACAGAGTTATTTACCAAGATACATCAAATAGATGCAAATGCACAAGATATATAAACAAATCACACCCTAAGGGCCAAGCATGCCCCAGTGGCACTTACTCCACCTGGACCGCCTTCACAGGCAACTAACCACTCAAGCATGGATTAGAAGAAGTGCCTCCCCAAGTGGGATGCTCAACCCTTACTTTTATCCACACCACAACAATATTTGATCAATAAGATATCAAATGACAATAATCACCTTGAAAGATAAAGGCAATTAGTTGCAAGGAGAAAGATATGGCAATAAAATTAACACAAGTTGTGTTGGCCTATCAATACATCCTACTCCAAACATACACAAGTGATCTATGCAGCTAATGTACTTCTTGAGAATTTTAGATTTCCCACCCCTAACTAGATGTGTGTCTCAACTTCTAATTCCACAAAATAACTGCCCAGTGCTCAAGATCCTGGGGCTCTGAGTCCCCATCCCTAGCTTCCAAGGTCATTGATCACTTCACCACAATAGAAGTAGTCAGAGAGGGGATATCCCAAACGAAATCACTTGGGGCGGTCCCCATACAACTTCTCCCAAAGATTGTCCCTCTTACCCGGTTTAGATGGTAGAAATAGTTGTCAAGAACCCCTAAAATGTTACTAAAAGTGTTTAGGACCCTCAGTGGGTCTTTACTAGGTGTGTTGGGTTCGTTTAGATAAGTTTTAGGCACTCAAATTTTAGTGTTTAAAACATGGCCGTGAGCAAAATTTATCCCAAACCATTGTTTGCAAAAACAAGATTATATCATCATCAACATATAAAGATAGATCCAATAGATATACAATGTTTAAATCATTGCCATAACATCACATGAGAGAACTTCAAAAAGATATTAACCATGTAACCAATAACCATGTGATGATACTTGAAAATGAAGATTAAACTTTAAAACATTTAGATAATTAAACCACAAGCAATGTGAGATGAGTGACTAAAGGTGTGCTTGTGTTAAGTGTGATAGCTTAAAAGACAAATAATTAAAGCATGAACATAAGTTTAAAACCATCACATCTAAACTATAAGCATCATATCACAAGTGTATTGAAAATTTAAACCATGAACAATTAAACCTTAACTTTTGAAGAATTAAACCATCAAAACATGCTATGCTAAATGTGTGTGTGTGAACCATAAAGGGGGCCTTGAGCACTAAATGGTCAAGGCAGTGTGAGAGCTTAAATGTGTGGCTAGGCACTTGGTGGTGTATCAAAGGTGTATCAAGAACTTAACCAATACCACATCAATGCTATATAAAGTTATACCAAATGAAATAGCTTTAAAATAATGAACTTAGCAAGTACAAGATCACTAGAGCATCAATATTTCATATGCATCTAAGATTAGTTAAACCACTTAAGAGATAGTAGATCCTAGCACATGTATTCACATTCAAGCTATCTAACCATTAAGCAATGAGATATAAGGGCATATGAGATACTAGGAACCAAGCTTGTAAATGAAAGACTAGCTAAGACATGATCAACTTCTAAGCTAGAAATCCACCACAAGTTAATTCCCTTTAGGCCAAAGCGATTTTGGAGATGACTCCCTAAGGTGCCGGCAAGTGAAGTTATCACTACCAAAACAAACTTGCACAGAAAATGAGGGCTTTGAGTCTTATGTCCTTCACATACATGAAGAGACTAGGCAGGCTGCTGGCCTACTCCTCAAACAAGAACTATCTTAGCAATGCTAACATACATTTAGATTTATTTTATTTAACAAAATGAAAGAGCTTGAAAACACCACTACTAGACCAAGGTGGTGGCAAGCCTCTGAGTGATAGTCTAGAGGGTAGGTGATCCTATACCAACTAATGAGAGAAAAGAATGAAATACAAACTAGTCTAAGTGTTATATGAACAAAAGAATGACTAATCTAAGTTGAGTTGCTTTGTAGGCTCAAGAAATACTTAGAAAAAGATTGCGAGAAAACTTTAAGAAAATGAAAGAGAAGAGGAGAAATGTCACCCCAAACCAAGAAGAGGTTGTTTTGAAGCCTCCCTGGAAATTGTTGTATGCAGCTTATAACCTTAGAATAATAATGGTTTTCACCAAAATCAGCAAACAAAGCTTCTTTGGAAATCGCAAAACACCAAGAAAGTTCTGAAATTTTACGTGGCCTTAGAAAATTTCCAGCAAATCTAAATATGATATGAAAAATATATTTTTTTGACCTATCTATAAGCTAGAAAGCTTCTGAAAATGATAATGAATGATATCAAGATATCAGATCTAAAAGAAAAGCATGGAGTTTATGTAGGAAGTGGTTGTGATCTGCTTCTAAAAGTCTCCTCCTCCACAACTTTGTGAGACAGATCTGCAACTCAAACACAAAGTGAATCTATAGCAGCATAGTATTATTGTGGTTGATTAGCATAAAAAACTGAACTAATTCATGATCCAAAACCTAACCATTCAATACATAAACTATCCACACTAATGTATATTTAGTTTAACCTAACAAACTAATTTGCCAAGGAATGCTAGCATATAGGAAAACAAGATGAGAAAGAAACAATATCACCTCATGTGATCTTGATCCACTAGACTAATCTATGAGATCCAAAATGTCCTCCAAAAGCTTTCTTTATTCATCCAATATGATGATGGAACTATGGGCAATAATTGTAAACATTCCAAAACAATGTAGTGAGTGGAAGATGGCAAAGCAAAGAAAGAATGGCAAAGAATTAGAACATAACAATGAAAAGCTCAAAGAATGGTGAGTAAAGAGGTGAGGAGGTTCTACTTATGCCTCAAGAGGCAAAGTGAAGGCACTTGGATGAACTCCAAGTGTCAAATCCACCTCAAATGAGCAAATCTCAATGAGTGTTTACACCATCTAGGGTTTGAAAACTAGATCTGATTGTAGAAAGGTGAGGAGGTGTTGGGATCAAGCAAAGAGAGGTGTGAGGCCTTGGGATTGATGCCAAAGGAAGGTGAGAGGTCCAAATAATTTTTAGAAAATCATTTGTGGAATTTCAAGAAAAGAGGGGGCGTAGCTCCTCTGGAGGCCAAAAAGTGTGAAAATGAAAGAAATGGAGGAAGTAATGAAAAAAAAAAGGAGGATCATCACGGAGGTGATGTAGAGTCAAAGAGTCTCTTTCATGAGATGGGGCCCCAAATAAGTCAACAACCTCCACTAAGGAAAACGTCACTTTCCCTAGGGGGCCATATTTTTTGAGTGTAAAAGGTGGGAAAGGTTAGAAAGGAGGTTTAGAGTTAGAGTTTTTGGGTTTTGGGTTAGGGGTTTGGTATGTCTTGGGGGGCGTTCCACATGTGTGGAGGCCCCACTCAAAGTTTCAAGGAGTAATTCATGGGATTTGGTTAGTTATGGGTCGTTTTCCCCTTAGGGCAAAATTAGAAAGTTGAAAAGTGAATTAGAGGTTAAATTAAGTTGGGAAAAGGTTAGGAAAGGGTTTGGGTAGGTTAGGAGGGGTCTAACTTGCCACTTTCCACCTTACACTCCTCACAAACTCAAAATTACAATGTTTTATGACATTTAATAATGTCATCTTAGCAATTAAAATTGTTGTTTTGACTCCTACTTGACTCTAAATTAGGCTAAGACATGGTAAAACTTACTTGTTGGTAAAACAGTCCGGGTGTGTAGTGTGTGCTATTCCATTCATTTTGGGCACAAATACCCTATCAAAATCCCAAAGATGAAGTTTTTTACAATATTTAGCTCAAAGTATTAATTAAGGCACTGAAATTTAATTAATTAAAAAACAATTCTAGACTTCGTGAGATTCCTTGAGAACTTAGGACACTTTGGCATGGTCATTTACAACTAGAGTTACTTTCGATTAGATGAAACCACCAAAAGCCTTCCACCCACTTTGGAAATTCGATGGAAAAACTCAAGGGGAAGTGGAAGGCCGGGGCTTATGCAGTGCATTAACTTTGAGGATAAAAACCAGATGAAAGGAACTCCCACGATGGATCTGCACGACCTAACTATGATCACATGCAGGACTTGTGTACATTATTAATACAGCGAGAGTGCTTGAAATCCAGTTTACAAAATTTGATGTTGGTGCTCGAGATACCCAAGTGGAATATAAGCTGTCTTTGACATAGATAAACTTCATGGCACATGGGGTTGACCTAATGTTAGATAAGAAGCCGGTCCAACAGGGAGGACCATGACCTGCACTCGACCTTCCCTCAGAAAGAACTCGAACCTGCACTCATGAAAGAACTCGGATTTGCACTAGAAGTCACCTCAGGAAAGTTCGAACCTACACTCATGATAAAAGTTCGGACCTACACCTATAAGCTCAGACCCACACCAAAGATATTCAGACCTACACCAAAGAAATTTGGTTGCCTCAAACCTCAGATGTATGGTGAGTGAGTGATCTATATATTGTGAGGCGCAATTGAGAGGCACCTAGCCTCCTTTAAATAAGAGATGAACCTCCCAAAACAGGGTCGACTTGCACACTTTTCACTTTCTAATTCGATGTTTCCTTTTGCCATGGATTAATAGAGCCGACTTGACAAATATGACTTTACTTTGAACTTTTAGGGTTTTGTTATTTGCCTTTTACAATACATCAATGGATCTGACTTTACATAAGTGCTTTTGCATTATTCTTTTATCACTTTCTAATGGAGCCGACTTGACAAATATAACTTTGCTTTATGCATCTAGGGTTTAGACTTGATCAAACATAGTAAGAATATCTTTTGTAGCTACCCAAACTTCAACACTTTCGCTCTTAGCAAGGAAGGTATTCTTCTAGCACGATCTTCAATCACTGCTTATGCACATCTTTGACCATTGACTTGTTGACAACACTGAATCTTTACATCACTAGAATTTTGTAACCACGCACAACATGCATCTAGGATAGCATCAACATCTCACCAATGGGCACAACAGTCATGACGGGACTTTCTTCCATCTCACACAGAAACTGGGAAACTAGATCTCACATAGAACTATCCAGCTCACACAGAATCTGGGTTCTCATGTAGAACTAGGTAACATGGGGCTAGATCACCTGAGAATTGGGCGTCCAATTTGGGCGTCCAACTCTGAATCTGGACAACTAGATCTCATGTAGAGTCCAACAATCTCACACCAAAATGTTCTCTCACATAGAACTAGTTCTTCTGGTTGGCACACCAGGAAACCAGCTGTCTCAAATCATTGGGCATCTAACCACAAGGATTAGGAAATGTAGTGTGCACACACTACCCATCCAGTTGTCTCAACTCACTAGGAAACACCTCCAACCACACATGTTGGCCCACTAGCTTAAAAATCTGGGTAACTAACTATCCCTGAAGGTATGGCATCTACTGACTTTATGCGAGGTCATGTTGATTGGTGTTGTTATCGCCTGATTTGTAGGAAGGTTTAGGTGATAGCTTGAGTCCAAGGAGGCTTCAAGCTGGTAGCAGACTTCCCGAGTCAAGGCTTCAAACTGGCGTAACAGGAGCTTCCCCACCCACTGTCACCTCGATGGGGAGCTCTTTCTATTTAGGGTGGCTAATCCCAAGGGAGACGTCCCTAATAATCTGGGGTGTTGAAGGAAAAGGGGCAAAGGTTTAAAGGTCAAAGGCTAAATCAAGCTTTCCCTTCACAGATTATTGCCAAGATGATAGTCAAGGAGAAGATCTTCCACTGAATGGCACCTGTTTGCGAGACAAGGCAAATAAACTAGAAATGTGCTGCAATGGTTAGTACTTCACAATATCAATGACTATTTTTAACATATATGAGCATTAATGAAAGTAATTATTGACGAAGTCAATGATTGCAATAGACACTTATATGTTATATTACTTCTTCAATAAAGACACAATAGATATTGGCATTCAATGTGTAAAATCAAATCCTTATGTTATCACAATGCAATAAATATCATAAATCTGCTCATATAAATAATGTTGCTACGTCACAATTGCAGAATTAAGGTGACATCAGCCCTAGTATTAGGTCAATTTTGGAAGGCAAAGAGTGAAACGTTTTACACCAAAAGGGAAAAGAAAGTAATCTACACTTCAAAGCCAACCGAGTCACAAAGTCTTATACTCAAACAAGGGTCAAAGAGAGACTTGACGTCACAAATAATGTTGCTGCTACAAAGGTGACGTCAGCCCTAAAATCAAGTTAATTTGAAAGACAAAGAGCAGGAAGTTTTGTCAAACAAGCTTATGAAAGTGATCAACAACTCAAGGTCTATCAAACAAGGTGACAAATGTCAAAACGTTCTAAGCCAAGCAAGGGTTTTAACAAGTGTGGCGTCACCTATATTGTTGTTGTTTTAGGGTTAGGGTTAGCTAGTCAAAGAGGTGGACGTTTTGACAAATCAACCAATGAAATTGCATAAAACCTCTATGGCTATCAAGGGATGACCTAGCCGCAACTTTTGGAGCAAACAAGAGTTCAAAAAGGCAAAGACGTCATCACCAAAACTAGGGTTAGTAGACGTTAGGATTAGTAGGTTTTCACAATTGAAAAAAGTTTGAAAGAGTTGTTTTAACACCAAAAGCTCAACGTTTTGTTATAGACTAGTGCCTTGGGGTAAATGGAGTCAAGGAGTAAGGTTAATGGCTTGGGAGAATCTAAATCTAAGGACGAGAGAGTTAGGCTTGATAGTGTTGCAATGGCAGGGCCACCAAGTCAAAACCCTAAGGGGAGGAGGCTCATTCCGGTGTAGCTAAAGCTAGGCCTCATGCTCCTCCCTCTTTCCTTAGAACTCTTTGGCGAAACGGCTAGCTTTG
>SNQJ01S0070436.1:0-23619 GCA_010110895.2 Picea sitchensis | reverse complement strand
ATACACCATATCATTGATTCTTAAGAGATCACTGACATACACAAAATACCACCTTTCAATAATTGTGACAAACTCATCCCATTATATGATCTATGGACAAAAATCATTGTAAGAGAAGGAGCAAAAGTTGTTGGAATTTCCAAACATTACCATTGAAGTCATTTGAAACTATATCAAAGAGCCAGTGATTACTAAAGTCTTTTTTTCCTAAGTATGCCACTAAGGGGGATCATATTTATGAAGACCTTAGGAACTACCTTAATGTTGTTGGGTATCATTTTCCTCGAAGGCCTTTGACTTGTAGTTAACCTTTACTAGAATTGAGTATGTGGACAACTAAAGGGAAAGTTGAAGAGTCATTCAACTCCCCATTTTTTTATAAATATATAATGTAATAACACAATGCAAAGGGATTTTTTTTTGGAGGAAGGAACTTGGACAGGAGGTTGGAATCTACACTTTAAGTTCTAATTTTGGTTAGCATAATAAAACTCTCGAAAAAGTGTGATGAATGTTTATCTCTCATTTATTGTTGTTTTTGCATCATTAATTATGTGTATTGATTTATGAATAGTTTATTTTCAATATGTTTGCATTTATGTTTACCCAACTTTGCAATGAAATATGCCAATGATAAATTTGAATTATATTATTTTTGGTAATTCAACTATTCAAACCCATTTAGGATTGGAATGGCTTCTCTTTCTTCACCATTGCATCAAATTTCATTTCTTCGTACTCAATAAATTCTTTAAATGTTTTTTTTTCTCATTTTCAATATAATTGTTTTTAATAGAAACCCAAAACCATATCTTGTAACTAGCACCACGAGTTAGAGGATTTGTCATTAAAGAGTAGAAACCTAAATTTAGGAGGTTTAACTTGGTAAGCTTATTGAATATTGAGGAAGGGAATTTCCTTGTTAACAATGACATCATCATTCATATCATTTTAGGAAACAAAAACTTCATAAAACTTGTGTGTCCTGATCTTCGAGGTTTCTCTATGTTTTATTTTCAACATATCATCTTACAATTGCTTCATCCATTTCTGTTTTTAGAGAAGTTGCAATGATGTGTTTGACACTTTTTCAAAATATTGGACTATGAGATAGTGGAGGGAAATCCTTATTTGGAGACAACTAAGAGACGAGTCTCTTGTGTATTCATCTAGGCACTGCTCCCCAGATGTTGTCAAGGAGTCCAAGGGAAGGATTTTCATTGGGATAAGGAAGTCAGATGAGAGGATTTTTGTGTAAACCCGAGGGTAAAGTTAAGAGTAGAAGAAATTGAACATACCACTAGCCTAAGAGAGTTA
Organism: Picea sitchensis; assembly: GCA_010110895.2. Taxonomy (NCBI): domain Eukaryota; kingdom Viridiplantae; phylum Streptophyta; class Pinopsida; order Pinales; family Pinaceae; genus Picea; species Picea sitchensis. The sequence continues at coordinate 22,302 of SNQJ01S0070436.1, read as the reverse complement.
GGGGGTCGTGTGTTACAAAGTGGTATCAGAGCAGAGTTTCAAACATTAGGCTTGGATGGGCCAGAGATCAGTCATAGGGATGATATATTAAGGATAATATGAGCCTATTGGAAAGAGTTTCTCTGCGTTAAAATTTTGTTTATTATCTGCACAAGTTCCTTGAGAACAAGGACTACAGATTGAAATCTTTTTTTGGGATTTCTTGCAACAGAAGAAATGTTGTCGCTTGATGGAATGATAGTTGCTCCTATAGAAGTGGGAATATGTTGACAAACATTAATGGTTGAACCTAAAGTGAATGGCTAAAAATGGCAGAATCATGTTAGGGGATTCTTAAGTTCAAAGAATGAATGAAATGGTGGTTGTGATGTTGCTTGTAAGTATGGGTTGTTGGAGCCATGTATATATAACTCATCTTGTTTAGAGGACTAATGGGTAAATTGTTTGGTGCACAAGATATGTTTTAATGCATATGGTAATGATTGAGTATGTGCACATGGATTTAAAATAATTTGTTGTTAGTTATGGAATATAGTGTCATCATGGATCATTTGGTTGGTAATGATTTGAACATAACAAAAAAACAAATAGCATGAATGAAAATGTTGGGTATGTTGATTGTTTACATCCTTAGGAAGAATGAGGCTATAATGGATCAATAAAGTATTGAACCAAAATATGGTAAAAAAAAGTGCTTGGACATTCTCCTAAAGGATAATGGGTCAAATTGACATCCAAAGGTGGATGATAGCCATATGGGTATGGCTTAGTATGCTCAAGTAATGGTTAGAGGGAATATTAGAAAATATTCCCTTGGTAAAGGTATGTTGACCAAGAATGGTTTGAGGCATGAAGAGAGACTGGAATTGTTATCTTGTTTCCTTAGGTAATGTTTTAATTACTTAGTTTGTATTTTCTTAATTTTGGAATACTTTTGTAGCATAAGGTAAAGAGTGGCTTATGTTGGTTGTTTCCATGTAAAGAGGGAAGAATCATTGTGATTATATCTGTGATATTAGTCATGTAAATGACTATAAAATATCATGAGAAAAGGATGATATTAAGATCAGACAATTGTGAATGAATGTTATAAATGTGTGCAAGTAATGCACCGGTTGTGTGTGTGTGTGTGTTGAAAGGTGTGGTATGACTACATGAATAAGTAGATTGTGAGGAAACATTTGTACTTGCCAGGATTTTAGAATGTTATGGATGCATAGATGACTTTGTTTTGAAGATTCTATTTGATTTTTTGGAATACTAGCTTGAGTGGGAGTTGTGCTCCTTTCCTTAGAGGGTATTAATGTAAATTGATGAAAGAATAAATGAGTAAGGATGCTTTGTTGTGACTTGCATGTAAAGGATTGTGAAAAATCATGAAGGCAAGGTGAGTATGTATTTGAGACTTGCATGTAAAGGATTGTGAACAATCGTGAATAAAATGTTTTTTATATAAATATGCATATGAAATTGTAAAGTGTGCATGTGGACTATAAAGTGTGCCTATGGTGGACACACACAACATGCAGATACATGTGGTTAAGTGCATGGAAGAAAAATATAATAATGTGCAAGAGTGAATGTGTAAATTGGAATGCATAATAAGAATGCATGTTTATCTTCCTTATGGAATATTGGTTAAATATGTGGAATGATGAAGTTGATGCTAACTCAGGATTGAGATCATTTCAAGTAATGATGGATATGCAACAAGAGAGTTGCATGATAAGATAGTTCTCTGCAAAGGAACTGTGTAAGGACTTTGTCAGGAGAACAAAGCCATAATCTTAATGATTGTTGGAAAATTAGGCAGTGGACTGCAAGCCTATTTATAAAAGAATCCTGGATTACATTTTAAAATATAATGCATGAATGAAAGATATGTAAATGAATGTTGACCAATCTGATTTTTATTTGGTGAATGTGCATAATGCACTGGTTCATAATTAATTTGTGAGAAAAACCTTGATGTTGTAGTATATTGACTACATCTAGGAAAGGTAAATATGAACTTGACTAAGACTGGTCAAGGAAGAGAGAAGGAATATCACAAAGGGGACAGATTGTAGAAACAAAGAAGGAGAAAATGAGGAACACTTTGCTCACTTTAAAACTTTGATTTTCTTAGCAGAGTTGTATGCCATAAAAGAACATTTGCGAGAACAGAGGAAAACAAGTACAGTTGGTGAAAGGGAAATAAACTAATGAATATGCTTAAATGGATAAGCCATGTTATGCAAAGGAAGAGAAGCATGAACTAAAAGTTCTTGATTGTGCAAAGGAGTTGGAAAGAGGGAAAATCCCTTGACTCCTTTCTTGTTGTTTATTGTATTCTTTAGGATGCAAAATTTAATATGTTGCGGTGTGTGAATGTTTCTGGTATGAGAGTGTTGATAGTTGTATGATTGAAATATTGTTAATATTTCACTAGTGAACACATTACGGAGTAATGTGATAGAGTGCATACAGATATGCTAGGACATATTTGAAAATTATTTTGTTGAATTAAATGCTATGATACGTGCATTTTGATTTTACATGACAATTGATATAACTTTAATTGTGATAGTGTATGTTATGTGTAGGAAAGGATTAGAGATATTGGGGAAGGAAACTGCCAATGGTGGAAAACCATAGGTAGAGGATAAATGCAAGAAGGATGTTGTTGAAAGATCAATGAAGGGAATTTGGGAGTTCCCTGAAGCACCACTGATAAGGTAATATCATAAATATTTTTATTTTTTTTTAACAAAAATGGTTAATGGAGCTTATATTTGATAAACAGTGGTGAGCCAGTGGTTCAGTTACAAAGGGTCTTGTTCTACAAGACTAGGCTAGTCTGCCTTTCATAGCTTTTACAAGATACAACCTGTTGGAAATACTACAATTAAAAAGAGCTTAACAACACACTTAAATGCCTTGTGTGGCTAATACAAAATGCCAATACACAACGTTTAATTCAAACTCGAGCTGCTTTTTTATTACTCTGGGCCCTTCTTCTTGGACTGGTCTCTTTCCAGCTTCCATTCCTTATTCATTTGTTCCATCTACTGCTCCAGGATGCTAACCCTCTCTTCAATTTCTTGTTGCGGGTCTTTCAGCTCCTTCTTCAGCTTCCCCAATTCCTCACATAGTCCTGACCTGGTGTGTATTATGTCAAGATCAAGCACCTCCATTCTTCTTCCTGCCTTGCTGTCTAAATTCTGGAGAAAGTCGTCCAAGTTGTTCAGCATGCCCCGGAGCTTCTGGACATTTTCTTCTAGTGCCGATATCCTTTCCTCCACTGCTGGCTTATTACTCGAGCTTGAATCCATCTAGACAGTCTATGTTGGGTTGCTTCTACTAATTCAAGTCTCCCTACCTCTTCTCTCTTTGCCCTTTCTTAGCCTCCTTCCTGAATGCCACTTCTCTTTCTCTGTTCTTTCCCTTCACTTCTGCGTGAGATAAGTAGCGTTTCCTCTGAATCCTTGCTCCACACAAATCGAAATATTGAGGTATGGGCTGAAGCCTGCAATTCAACAACCAAATGATGTCATCCTCCTTCAACTCTGAAGCCCATGCATACTGGTTGATGCGTAGCTATCCTTTCTCTTGTGCTATCATCTTTTCCAATTGACCACTTGCAAAGTAATTTCATTTTGAAATATTACGGGATTTCCCAATTGACCATAATTTCATTGAGGAGCAAATGCCCTTTTTCCAGACTTTCCCCCAAGTTGACCTCTTCATCATCTTGAGAATTGTTCCCACGAAGGACGTGGAAAAACTGAATAGAATGAAACTGCCCCATAAGTAACTTGATTTTGTCTAGAGAGTGTTGGAGTTGGGCGTTTGTCATTATGGTGCGTTGAATTAATGCTTGGATTATAATTCTAGAGTCCCCTAGCACCACCAGTTCTCGGATATTGAAGATTAAGGTTTGGTTGAGCCCCTGCCAGAGGGCAAGGGCTTCTGCGTTGTTATTGGATTCAACTCCAATTCCCCAGGCATATCGAAGGATGGTAGTTCCTGCTAGGCTTATTATAATCCCTCCTCCACCTACCGCCCCCGGGTTACCCTTTGAGGCTCCATCAAATGAGAGTAAATTGGAGTTCTTCGAAATTTTCCACTCCTCTAGTTCTTGTTTCCCCATCTCGAGCTCCCAGCTGTGAGTGGGAGAGATTAATGGATGTTGAGTCGATGGGTTTTGGATGCCAAGGTGCCTCAACCAAACTTCTTGATCCCTTTCTAGAGGTTTCATATTTGATGCCTTGATGAAGTGAGGGGCACTCTCGCTGAAGAGAGCCTTGATCCTTGTGTCTACCTGAGTGGGGGTCCTCTTTGCCTCTTTAAAAATCCAATTTTTCCTTTTAATCCAGATCTTCCATAGGATAAATTTTGAAATTGATCTCCATAGAGCTAACAGATGGCCTTGATCGGCTGTCCGGAATGGATAGAGGGATTGCCAATTCGAAAGCAACAAGTGAGTTTCCTACGGGATAGAAGGGGCTAGATCTTCAAGACCCAGGGTAGTCTGCCAAACCTCCCTGGCATATGGGCAGCCCAACAACAGATGGTCCGTCATCTCCTCTTCCTGGCAGCAGAGTGGGCATCTGGAGGGCCCTTCCCACCCTCTTCTTCTTAGGTTTTCTCCTGATAGAACTCCCCTATGTGCCACTGTCCAGATAAACATATCTATCTTCAGAATAGACTTCGGTGTCCAAACAACTTTCCAGATTACAGGGTTTGGAGGAACATGAGGGATTGAAGCGATGTGGAAATATCCTGTTGCTGTAGTATATGGTCCAGCACGTTGGCCCCAACCTCTCCGGTATTTTTTCTTTTTCTGTAAAGGGGATTTCCCTTGCAGCATTCTCTTTAGGGTGGACCATTCGTCTTCTAGTTCTTGGGGGAGGCTTGTGATTTTCCAACTTGACCAGGAGTGATTCTCATCATTTCCCCAATAGGAAATGTCCCACATACTGTAAAGATTTTTTGCTTGCATCCAGTTCCTGAGTCGCCTTAGATATTGCTGCGATGAGAGTGATGAATCTCCCAGGACTGAGTCATCCCAAATGTTGATATCTTTCCCATTTCCTAGAATCCAAGTGATTTGGGTGCGGAAATGCTGCATTTCTTTCTGGCAAAGGGTGAAGATAGGGGAACCTTTCCCCACTTTTGCTGGTATTTCTAGGCATTTTTTCCTTGGTCCACGAAAATATTTTTTCCATATGGCTCTTTTGCTCCAAGTGGGTTTCCCTGTGATTGTGTTCCATGAGATCTTTGCCCCCAATGCTAAGTTTTGAGTTTGGAGGTCTTTGAACTGGAGTTTGCCTTCTAGATAAGGCTTGGAGATTTTCCCCCAGCTTATAAGATGCAGTTTCCTTCCCGTTTTCTTCCCTCCCTCCCACAGAAATTGCCTAACCATCACTTCTATCTTCTGGATAATTGTACTGGGGGCCAGCAGGAGAGGGCTTTGGTAGATTGGGAAGCTAGCGAACACTGCTTTGATAAGAACCACTTTTCCTGCTAAATTCAGCCAATTAGCTCCCCAGGAGTTAATTCTGTTTTTGATCCTTTCTATCAACTGATTCCAGTGCGAGGCTGTAGGGGTGGATTTGAAGATAGGGACTCCCGAATACTTGAATTCATCCCAATTTGTGCAACCTTCCATTCCCAACATTCTTGAGATTTCGAGCATTTCCCTTGGGGTGATATTCCATCCATAGGTTTTACTTTTGTTCACATTGATCAAACTGCCTGATATCTCTATGTAGGAATCTATCTCCTTTTTGAATTTCTTGGTTATCACTGAACTCACACCTCCAAGGAGCAATGTATAATCTGCAAATTGGGCATGGTTGATATCCTTTACTCTGTTTGCAATACGAAGTCTGGAAAGGTTTTGATGCATTTGACCATCGTCTAGTTGATAGCTTAGTATAGAAGCTTGGATGGAATAGAGAAGGGAGGAGAGGGGGCACCCTTGTCTAAGGCCTCTGGAGGCTTGGAAGAATTTAGTGGCTCTTCCATTAACTAGAGGGGCTATCCAGGGAGAGGCGATGCAAGCTTTGATCCAATTTATGAAAGAAGATGCGAAGCCTAACTTCCCCATTACAAGAAACAGAAAATTGTGTCTTACCCTGTCAAACGCATTTGCTAAATTGAGCTCGACTATCATACCTTTATCCTTCTGTTGGATACTCAAGTGGAGAGCCTCTTGAACCAGGATGATGTTCTCCATTATATGCCTGCCTTTAATAAAACCACCTTGATTTTTCGAGATGATTACAGGGAGAGTATTTTTTATTCTATTAGCTATAATTTTGGTGAGGATTTTGTAACTGGTATTGCAAAGGGAGATTGGATGGAACCTGTCAAAGCTAGACGCTCCTCTTTCTTTCGGGATTAGCGCTAAGAAGGAAGAGTTTGTTCCTCCTCCAATTCTGATGCAGGACTGGGATTTCTTGATGAGCTTGGTGAGGTCAGACTTGATGATGTCCCAGCTGTTATGAAAGAATCTAGCCGTGAAGCCGTCTGGGCCGAGGGCTTTGTCCGGATGCAACTGATCTAATGCCTCTTTAATTTCTTGTTGATCCACTTCTTTGGTTAACTTGTTGTTGACGTCTTCATGAACACAATTCTGAAGCAAGGTCAAAGGATAAGAATTGGGGTTGATGGTCGCATCCTCAGTTTCTGTGTAGAGGGATTCGAAAGTTTGCACAACTACCGATTTGAAGACTTCAAAACACGTTATGGTCTGGCCCTGAGTGTGGATTTCAGTTACCTTTTTGAACTGCTTCTGGGCCTCTGCTTGCTTGTGGAAGAACTTGGTATTCTTATCCCCTGCTTCTAGCCAGAGACACCTAGACTTTGTTGCCAGTACTTTTCTTCTTCTCTGCAAGCTTGGTGCCAATTTTTTTGCAGCTTTGCCTCTTGCTGCAAGCTTTCTTGGGTGGTTTTCGAGTCTTCCATTTCAATCTGATGGATTTCTAGCTTCCTTTGTGCTTCTTGACGATCAATTGTTGGACTAGAGAGGGTTTTGGCCCATAGCTTTAATGCCACTTTTAGCCTTCTGAGCTTTTCTTCCCAAACAAAAAAGGGAGAACCTTTCACTGTTACATTCCAGATTCTAGCAGCCAAGGCTGGGTAGCTTGCCTCTTAGATTCATTTTGGATTGAAACGGAAGGGGATCGGGCCCAGGTCGGTTTCAAAGGACAAATCCAAGGTGATTGGCTTGTGATTTGACACACTGTGCGGGAGAATGGCAAATGAAATATTGAGTCCCAAAATCAAGAAAGAGCTTTGGGCTAGGAATCTGTCTAGTCTCGCTGCAATATGCCCCAGGCCCACCCTTTTATTGGTCCAAGTGTATTTCCCTTTAGTTGGATTTATATCCTCCAATTCCCAGGAAGACATTAAATCCTCTACCCATTCCCTTGCTGGGTCTCGACGATTGAGCCTCCTTTTTTCTCCGACACTGCAAGGGTTAGATTAAGATCCCCCACAAGGATGATGTTTTCCAAATCATTTTGCTGCAGGAATTCCCTTAAGGTTTCCCAACAGATTTTCTTATCTTTTAGAAGAGCAGGCACATAGAGTTTGAATAGGCTTACCTGACAATTGGTTCCCAGATGGAGAAGGTTGTTGAAGATCTAATGTTTGCATGTTTCATGCTTGACAAGGTCAAACTTATTTGAGTTCCAGAGTGTGCCCAGTCCGCCCGAGGCGCCTCTTGTGCTTTCAGCAATTCTGTTGCTGGTGTTCCATCTAGATTTTTCTTTTCTAATGAATTCATGTCCTTCCATCTTGGTTTCTTGGATTAGCAGAATCTCAGCGTTTGAAGTTTTGATGATGTCTTTTAGTGCTTCTTCCTTCATCTTACTACCGAAATCCTTGCAATTCCAAGAGGCTAGTTTCATTGATTACCTAACAGGGAGTTGAGGCCTCCTTGGGGGGCCCTGGATTTTTTCCTAGTTTGTCTAACACTGATCAGTTGTTTAATAGTTGGTTGCGATCCATTCAGGATATCTTTGTAGGTCTCCTTTTCTCTTTCCACTTTTTTTGTTTTTCTGCCTCTGCTTGGTTTTTTTGGGGTGATGTTGGTGCCGCTATCTTCCTCAGTGCTACTGTCTGAAAACACCTCGCCTTCCTCCACCTCTGGATCTTTGCTGAGTTCTTTTGCTTTTGGTCCTTCTTCCTTCACCCTCTCTTGCAATGAGATTTCTGTCAGTTCTGAGGTAAGGTTTCGTTGTTTCGGATCCACTTCGGGGTTTGGCTATGGATCTTTCTCTAATGCATCCTTTTGCTTCTCTATATCAGTCCCCATACCACTATTTCTTGTTTCTACAATGATTCCTAGCTCCGCTAGGTGTGCTTGGACCGTCTTTTAAAGTCTTGTGCCCTTTACCTTTGAGGAGGGTCTCCCTCTTCTTGCCTATTGCCAACCTTCACTTGTTTCTTTGTCCTTTTTAAGATCTTTTGGGCAGTTCCTCTGAAAGTGACCATATTCGTGACATCCCCTACATTTGAACGACAACTGCTCATAGTCAAGTTTTTGGTAGTGCTACCAATCTCCTACCTTTAACTTGATTGCCTCTGGGAGGTGAACCTCGAGGCTTACTTCCACACAAATGCAGGCACATGAATATTGATCCTTTGGATCTTCTCTATCGATGTAGTGTCCGAGTCCATTACCGATTGCTTGGAGCGAGGTGGTGTTCCAGCAGTATATTGGCAAATTTGGGAGTCTGACCCACACCGGTACTTCCGACTCCAGATCAAAGCTGGGGTTCCAGCGGTTCAGATAGAGCCCTTGGTTTCCCATGAAATAGGGTTCGTTTCTGAAGATCAAGTCACGATCTGCTTCTGAGATGAATTCAAAGATGTAATAACCTCTTCCCACTGCATAGCAAGTTACGTTGTTTTGTATTAAAGGTCGCCAGTTCCTTTGAATCCAGTTGTCTGTGGTCTTGACAGAGGGCCAAAGTCCCATGAACTGGCCAACCAACCCACGCTATGACAAGGACACTGCTACTCGCATGGGATTTTTCGGGGGTAGGTCGATTTCGGGGATTGACTCTAGACGTTTGAAAAAACTGGGCGGAGCGGTGGAGGGGAGCTTCTTTCCATGGGCAATCAGAAGCTTACTGAAAGTCGTGCTGGGAGAGGGAGGGGCTCAGGGCTCCCCACCTCCAAGGGTGGCCATGGACTACCCTAAAAGGCCACAGCTTGGAAGCCACGAATAAGGCAGCTCAGGTTTCAGCAGTTGGATCTAGGTTAGACTTTTGTAATTGAAGTTTTAATTCATAAAGATTGTTGGAAGCCATAACATGTATAAATATTTCATGCCCATGTGACATGAGAATTGAAATGGATTGGGTAAGAATCCCTTCTAAAATATTTTATTATCTTGATTATATGCATGTGTTTTTGAGTGGAAATTGTATGCCATTGATACCCAATCATGGTGTGATTCAGGAAATAAGAAACTAAAGGAAATAGGGAGGAACCTTTGGCAGTCAATGACGATTGATATCTTTGCAAGAAAAATCATGAACAATTGTTTCATAAATGCATTGACAAATCGAGGATGATTGGTGATGAATGAGCATCATAAGCAATCCAGCAAAGCAAGCACAAAAGCGGAAAACAGTTGGATATGCACCAGCGCATATTTTGAGAATGTTTTGAATTTGAGAGGATAAAACATTAATGTAATATCTTGAAAGGATGCATTCGCATTTATGTTTTGAGTTGCAATACAGATATTGAGCGTTTTCTCTCATCTGTTGGTTGGAGGCATTTATTGTAATGAATGTAAAGTAGTTGTAGACTTTAATTCGATTAGATAGCTAGATTTGTAGGAGGGAAAACTCTAGAAATCTCCCTCGCATGTATTGTTTTGTATTATTATTCTTATTGTAAGAATTAGAGAGCTGTAGAGCCGAAGAGAAGAATAGAGATTGTAGAATTGGTATAAGCAGATAGCTGATGCTATTGAACCCATGTACAGAAGCACTGGAATTAATATGAGAAGGCTTTAATCCAGCTTTATGGTGTTGTGGTGATTACTGTTTGCATCTCTTAATGATATGTTTACAGTTTGATTATATTCTCTGTTATGCATTTGTTTCAATGTTGTGTGTATGTATGATTTCATGTTGAATGTATGAAGTCTTTGAGAGGGAGAGAATTAGTTTCAATTGTTTCTTGTCCTGAGAAATTCCTGCAAGGAGTGCATTGACAAGACTCTGAGTTTCATCTTAGAAAATCTCAAGAGGGATACCGTTGTTCTCATACCAGCAGAAGTGCGAGTATAGCATAGAGTCGTGCAAGGAGTACACAGCCAGGTTGAAGTCTTATATTTTTCCAACCCAAGCGAGTGGTTGAAGTATTTTTGTTGCAAGGAGTGCACATAAGAGGAAGACGTCAGATAATCAATGATTATCGTAAAAGCTGCAAAGAGTGTGCGCAAGAATGCCTTAAGAGATCTCTGAGTTTGCAACCAAAACCAAGCTCAAGAGGGCTAGAGACCTTGAAGGATTCGAAGGAAAGACGAGGGCTGAAGTCACCTCGCATAATCAAGTTCAAGAGAAAAGACGCCAAGTTATTTGGCCAGGAGTTATCAAGAAATTGAACGAACTGTGGAATTTCTCAGAGGAAGAAATACTGAAATCCCGTCAGTCGTTGGATCTAGTAGATCAGCGGAGGGGATAAGGTTGATAACCTTTCCTCGCTCACAAGTCCAAGAGGAACAGTATCCGTTGGATCTGGATCAATGGGAATCGTTGATCTCGTGCTTGAATTTTGTCGTTTCGGAATTTGGGGGTTTGGAGAAGGTTGTGACAAGGAGGCAAGAATCGCGAAATCCCGATTTGCAAAATCCCGAAAGGATCTGGACCGTCAAATCGTGGAAGGATCTGGACTGTCAATCTACATCAAGAAAGTTGAGAGTTTGGACTTTGAGGAAAAGGAGGATCCTTGTATCATGAACTCCTGAGTCGTGAATTTTCGACACACTCGAAGGTTGAGTCCCAGGTTGTGGCAGAGGTTCACATCATAAGGACTTAAGGGAGGAGATAGAAGTTTGTTAGCCATTTTGGGGTTTTGGGATCTGAAGGAGTCGGGGAACTCAACAAAAGGAACCGAGAAGTCGTGAAACCCGACGTGCCCTTTTCGAGAAAAGGTTGTGGTCACATCGGTTGGTCACTTGGGTAAGAGTTCGTGCCTAGTGCTTGCTCGCACAAGTGTAACTCCTAAGAAGGACATGTGGTTACAAGTGTGAAGATTCCAGATGGGAATCGAAGATCCATTTTGGCTCAAGGGAGATTAAGAACGATCCTTAGACCAGGAGGTCAAGCAGAACCTGTTGAGGTAGGGGTGTTGCGTGAGGTAGTATCAGAGCATAGATTTTGATTTCTGTAGTAAAGAGCAGATTACAACAATGCCGCCAAGAAGACGTCAGGAAATACCAATGCCAGATCTAGTTGTGGAAAGGGAAATGAGAGAACTCTGTGCTCGATTATATGCTATGGAGACAACACATAGATGAGCTACTGATACAGGAGATGTCAGTGAAGCCAAAAGTGAAAATGAGGCTAGAGCTTAAGAAGAAGTTGCAGTCGAAGATGTTGCAAAAGAACGTCTATTCAGAGTTGTTACAAGAATAGGGGCCAGAGAAAAAATGGACATTCCGATGTATGAAGGAAACTTAGACATTGAGGCGCTGCTAGATTGGTTTAGAGCTCTGGATAAGTACTTCGATTATGAAGATATCGAAGAAGATAAGAAGGTAAAACATGTTGTCACTACACTGAAAGGGCATGCAACACTATGGTGGGATGAACTATAGGCTGATAGGCATTGCAAAGGCAAGCAAAGAATCAAAAGTTGGGATAGGATGGTAGCAAAGATGAAAGCCAAATTCATACCCAGGGACTATCAAATTAACATGTTTCGAAGAATGCATAATTTGAGACAGAAGGGGATGACAGTGAAGGAATACACTGAAGAGTTTTACAGAATCAACATCAGGGCAAGTCGTCATGAGAGTGATGATGAAAAATTCTGCAGATACATGAATGGCTTGAGATATGAAATTCAAGATGAGATGAGCATGGTGACAATCAGAAATGTAGAAGATGCTTATCAAATTACTTCGAAGGCGGAAGAAAAATTGGCCAGAAAGCAAGGTCAAAGGGGCAAAGGTAGAAGTCAGAGAAGAGGCAAAGCAATTGCTCAGGATAGAGTACAAAATCCCAAGGATGAAGAAAAGAATCCTCATAATCACCCAGAAAGAGGAGGAAGTTCACAGGGAAGACAATATGTCGATAAGAACACTTTTCTGCGAGCAAGAGGAAGAGGCAGAGGCAGAGGATGTGAAATAAAGTGTTTTGTCTGTGGAAAGATCAAACACAAATATTTTGAATGTCCTGATAGAAAAATATATGGAGGAGGCGAAGCTCACATTTCGGAAGTGCAAAGGCGAAATGTTGAGGCAAAATATGCGAGAGGCGAAAGATCCTTAATGATGAGGAAAATTCTCTTGAAACCAGAGAAGGAGGCAGAGAATCCAATCCAGAGAAACAGTTTGTTCAGAACTACTTGCAAGACAAAGGCTAGCATATGCAAGGTGATAGTGGACAATGGAAGCACAGATAATCTAGTATCCACAGAAATGGTGGAGAAGCTGGAATTGGAAATAGTTTCACATCCGAACCCATATAAGGTTTTGTGGTTACAAAAAGGACATCAACTAACAGTCACTAAACAATGTTTAGTTGAATTTAAGATAGGGGGATATAGAGATGAGATCTTATGTGATGTTATCCCCATGGACGTCTGTCATCTTTTTTGGGGAAGACCGTGGAAATATGACAAAAATGTTGTTCATGACGGAAGAAAGAATACCTATACCTTGGAGAAGAATGGTAGGACACATATGTTGTTGCCAATCGAAGACAAGAAGGTGAAAGAAGAAACAAGCAAAACTATACTTCTCATGAGTGGGAAGGAACTTCTGGATGAATTCAAGAAAGAGTAAGAAATGTAGTTTGTTGTGGTGAGAAAACCTAGAGTCATTTTGACCAGTACTTCGATAGATTGATCTACCAGAGGAAATTAAGGAAATGCTTGAGAATTTTGTTGATATAGTGGTGGATGATTTACCTTGTTCGTTTCCGCCTATCAAAAGTATAAGCCATCACATTGACCTTATACCAGGGGTGAGTTTTCCAAACAAAGCAACGTACAGATTGACGACGTGGGAGAATGAAGAATTCAAGAAGCAAGTCCAAGATTTGATGGACAAGGGATTAATTAGAGAAATATTGAGTCCATACGATGTACCAACAATGTTAATTCCAAATAAGGATGGTGGATGGAGAATGTGTACAGACATGAGGGCTATAAACAAAATCACCATCAGGTATATATTTCCTTTATCGAGGATGGATGACTTCATGGATTGCTTGAGTGGGGAAAAGTTTTTTTCAAAGATTGATTTGAAAAGAGGATATCATCATATCATAATGAGGGAAGGTGATGAATGGAAGACAACATTCAAGACAAATGAAGGGATGTATGAATGGCTTGTCGTGTTGTTTGGATTGACGAATGCACCAAGTACTTTTGTGAGATTGATGAACGAAGTCTTGAAAGATTTCATTGGAAAGTTTGTAATTGTGTATCTTGATGATATACTGATCTTCAGTGAAACTGAAGAAGAACATACGAAACACCTAACTCTAGTGATGAGGAGGTTGTAGCGAAAGAAGTTGTTGATAAATCTGAAGAAGTCATCTTTCATGAAGAAATAACTCATTTATTTGGGGTTTTTGATCTCTCCAAATGAGTTGAAGATGGATCCTGAGAAGGTAAAAGAAATAAGAGAATGGCCATCACCGAGAAATACCTTTGAAGTCAGAAGTTTCCACAGACCAGCCAGTTTTTACAGGAAGTTCATCAGAAACTTTAGTGGAATTTCTGCACCAATGATGGACACAATGAAGAAAAGACATAAATCTTTTCATTGGACGGAGGAAGCAGAGAAAAGTTTTAAGTTGTTGAAGGAGAAGATAATTGGACAACCATTTCTGGTTTTGCCATATTTTAGTAAGACATTTCAAGTAATATGTGACACGATTGGATTTGCAATTGGAGCAGTCTTAAGTCAAGACAATAGGCTAGTTGCATACTTTAGTGAGAAACTAAATGATGCCAAGATGAAATATTCCACCTATGATAAAGAGTTTTATGCAATCATACAGGCGCTGAATAAATGGAGGCACTACTTGGTTCCGAAAGAGTTTGTCTTGTATATCAATAACCATGCTTTACAATTCGTAACCAGACAGGAGAAATTGAACCAGAAACATGTGAAATGGGTTGAATTTATGCAGAACTTTACTTTTGTTATAAAGCACATTTCTGGAACTGGTAACAAAGTTGTTGATGCGTTGACAAGGAAATGTTTGATTCTGTAGGAGTTTCGTGTGAAGACCTTAGGTTTTGATAGCCTTGAGGACATGTACAAGGATGATTCTGATTTCAAGGATGCTTATGAAGCATGTGAAAATCATGTTCTGAGAGACAGAAGCCAATGGATTGAATATATGGTTCAAGATGGATTATTATTCAAAGGAAATCAATTGTGTATCCCGAAGAGTTCTATGAGAGAGAATCTTCTAAAGGAAAAACATAGTGGGGGATTGGCTGGACATTTTGACCACGACAAAACGTTTGTGTAGCTGAAAAATTTATATTATTGGTCAGGGATGAGGATGAATGTTAAGAAATTTGTCAACAGATGTAGAATTTTCCAGCACGCAAAGGGGAAAAGATAGAATACATGATTATATCAACCATTGCCAGTACCAGAGAGGTTGTGGGATGCGGTAAGCATGGATTTTTTGTTAGGACTGCCAAGGACACAGAGGTGTTGTGATTCTATATTCGTGGTAGTCGACTAATTCTAAAAAATGGCACATTTCATTCCATGTCAGAAAACCAGTGATGCAACGCACATTGCAAACCTATTCTTCAAAGAAGTTGTTCAACTTCATGGTTTACCCAAGAGTATTGTTTCAGACAGGGATACCAAATTTGTTGGTCATTTCTGGAGGACACTATGGCAGAATCTGAGGACTAATTTATCTTTTAGCTCAGCATATCACCCTCAGACGGATGGAAAAACTAAGGTAGTAAATCGAAGTTTAGGGGACTTATTGAGGAGTTTAGTAGATAAACACCACAGTGAGTGGGATCAGATTCTGCCACAAGCGGAATTTGCATATAACGATTCACCTAACAGGAGCATAGGATAGAGCCCATTCCAGATAATGTATGGAATGCAGCCAAGAGGAGTATATGAGTTGAGGGATTTATAGCAGAGTGAATTTAGAAGTATTGGAGAAGAAGAATTTGTAGCAGAGATGCATGAGCTCCACAGTAAGATCAGAGGGCAGTTACAGAATTCCAACCAGGAATATAAGCACAGAGCAGATCATCATAGAAAAGAACTTCAGTTCGAAGTGGGAGAATTAGTCTTAGCACATCTAAGAAAGGAAAGATTCCCAAGGGGAACATATAATCAACTAAAGATGAAAAAGATAGGGTCATGTAAAATCATAAGGAAATTCGAGGCAAATTCTTATGAGATAGAATTGCCAGATGGGGTAGGAATATCGCCCATATTCAATATAGTCAATCGATATCCTTACATATCAGATGAAACAGAGGGATCAGAGGATCAGAAAGAAGTTCAATGGGTTAGACAGATGTCTGTAGCTGAAAATCCATAGATGGAAAAGGTCATTGATCAGAGAGTTAGCAAAAAGACCCAGAG
Source organism: Picea sitchensis (assembly GCA_010110895.2). NCBI lineage: Eukaryota > Viridiplantae > Streptophyta > Pinopsida > Pinales > Pinaceae > Picea > Picea sitchensis. The sequence continues at coordinate 6,476 of SNQJ01S0070436.1, read as the reverse complement.
AAAAACATATTTTGAGTATTTGGTCAAATGGAAGGGACACCCAATTGAATATGCCGGTTGGGAAAGTGAAGCGAATATCCAAAAACATGGATAGATAGTGCAAGAGCTCATGAACAAGAGTTCATTATTTTTTCAGCCAAAGGAGTATGATGTAGCAGCATCGTAAGCAAGCCAACAAAGAAAGCATAAAATCATAATACAACTGGATATGCACCAACGCATATTTTGAGAATGTTTTGAATTTGAAAGGATAAAACATTAATGTAATATCTTGAAAGGATGCATTCGCATTTATGTTTTGAGTTGCAATACAGATCTTGAGCGGTTTCTCTCATCTGTTGGTTGGAGGCATTTATTGTAATGAATGTAAAGTAGTTGTAGACTTTAATTCGATTAGATGGCTAGAGATGTAGGAGGGACAACTCTAGAAATATCCCTCGCATGTATGGTTTTGTATTATTATTCTCATTGTAAGAATTATAGAGTTGTAGAGCCGAAGAGAAGAACAAAGATTGTAGAATTGGTATAAGAAGATAGTTGATGCTATTGAACCCATGTACAGAAGCAATGGAATTAAGATGAGAAGGAGCTCATGAATAGGAGTTCATGAATTTTTCAACCAGAGGAGTATGATGCAGGAGCATCGTAAGCAAGCCAGCAAAGCAAGCGCAAAAGTGGAAGACAGCTGGATATGCCCCAACGCACATTTTGAGAATGTTTTAAATTTGAAAGGATAAAACATTAATGTAATATCTTGAAAGGATGCATTTGCATTTATGTTTTGAGTTGCAATATAGATCTTGAGCAGTTTCTCTCATCTGTTGGTTGGAGGCATTTATTGTAATGAATGTAAAGTAGTTGTAGAATTTAATTATATTAGATAGCTAGAGCTGCAGGAGGGAAAACTCTAGAAATCTCCCTCGCATGTATTGTTTTGTATTATTATTCTCATTGTAAGAATTAGAGAGTTGTAGAGCTGAAGAGAAGAACATAGATTGTAGAATTGGTATAAGCAGATAGTTGATGCTATTGAAACCATGTACAAAAGCACTGGAATTAATATGAGAAGGCTTTAATCCAGTTTTATGGTGTTGTGGTGATTACTGTTTGCATCTCTTAATGGTATGTTTACAATTTGCTTATATGCTCTATTATGTAATTTTTTCAATGTTGTGTGTATGTATGATTTCATGTTGAATGTATGAAGTCTTTGAGAGGGAGAGAATGAGTTTCAATTATTTCCCATCCTGATAAATTCCTGCAAGGAGTGCAGAGAAGGTCCACAAGGAGTGCATTGACAAGACTCTGAGTTTCATCTCATAAAAGATCAGGAGGGATATCATTGTTCTCATACCAGCATAAGTGCGAGTATAGCACAGAGTCATGCAAGGATTGCACATGCAGGTTGAAGTCTTATACTTTTCCAACCCAAGTGAGTGGTTGAAGGATTTATGTTGCAAGGAGTGCACAGAAGAGGAAGACGTCAGATAATCAGTTATTATCGTAAAATCCGCAAAGAGTGCGCGCAAGAATCCCTTAAGAGATCTCTGAGTTTACAACCAGAACCAAGATCAAGAGGGATAGAGACCTTGAATGAGTCGAAGGAAAGATGAGGGCTGAATTCACCTCGTAGAATCAAGTTCAGGAGAAAATACGCCAAGCTATTTGGCCAGGAGTTATCAAGAAATTGAACGGACAGTGGAATTTCTTGGAGGAAGAAATACCGAAATCCCATCAGTCATTGGATCTAGTAGATCAGGGGAGGGTATAAGGATGATAACCTTTCAGTTCTCACAAGTCCAGGAGGAATAATATCCGTTGGATCTAGATCAATGGGATTCATTGATCTCGTGCTTGAATTTCGTCATTTTGGAATTCGGGGGTTTGGAGAAGGTTGTGATGAGGAGGCAAGCATCGCGAAATCCCGACAAGATCTAGACCGTCAGATCATGGAAGGATCTGGATTTTCAGATCGTGGAAGGATCTGGACCGTCATTGTACAGCAAGGAAGTCGCGAGTTTGGACTTCGGGGAAAAGGAGGAGCCTTGTATCGTGGAATCTCAAGTTGTGAATTTTCGATGCACTTGAAGGTTGAGTCCCGGGTTGTGGAAGAAGGTCACATCAGAAGGACTTAAGGGAGGAGATAGAAGTTTGTTAGCCATTTCGGGGTTTCAGGATATGAAGGAGTCGGGGAACTCAACAAAAGGAAACGTGAAGTCATGAAACCCAATGTGCCCTTTTCGAGAAAAGGTTGTGATCACATCGGTTGGTCACTTGGGTAAGACTTCGCGCCTAGTGCTTGTTTGCACATGTGTAACTCCTAAGAAGGAACTATGGTTACAAGTGTGAAGATTCCAACTGGGAATTGGAGAGCCGTTTCGGCTCAAGGGAGATTAAGAACGATCCTTATATCGGGAGGTCAAGCAGAACCTGCTGAGGTAGGGGTGTTGCGTCAATTGGGAACATAAGTTTTCATAAGTAACATGTTGATTGAATGCATTGAGGAAATGCATGTTTTCATGAGAGGGAAGGTATTGGACTGCCCATTATAGAAGGAGGAACTTCCAATATTATACCAGAGTTGTAACAATGGTAAAGAGAGGAATTGGGTGGCCATGAGTATTGGAACCCTAGTTACCAATAAGGAAAGAATGCATGGATGCATCATGTGAAAATTTTTAATTTGCATAATTTCATATTATGTTATGCTAATTTGGGGTTATGATCAGCTTGTAGTAGGAAGCATAGTCCTGATGTAATAGTGAATGTTGAAAAAGGAACCATGAGGTGAGAGGTTAGTTGAGCGCCAGCTCGCCATGACAAAGTGCCTAACACAAAATGTGGTAATCTGAAATCAATGCAAGGGTGCATTGTGTGTAAATGTGTCCATGAACATTGGTATATTGGTTAAATTCATATAATGATTGATTGCATTTTGAAAATCTTGGTATGTTAAAATAATGCATGTGTGAGGAATGGTATTTACTTTTTATTCATATCATTGAATAGGTAAAAGTGGTTTAATTGTTAGTATGCACAATTTTGAAATTGTTTGGGAGCCACCGCAAGTGTGCAATGAAAATGTATGTGCATGAGGAACTAACAATTTGTCTAGTCGTGTGAAGATGGAACTGCAGGAAGAAGAGTATTGGATATGGTATTTCTATAAGCCCATAAGGAAGACTAATGCGTGTTGAGCCAAACTGTTATGAGAAGGAAGTCTCAGACTTATGAATCTAGTTCCAATATGGAACATATCTAAAAATGGAAATGTGAAATTGGAAATCTGTGGGTAACAGATTTTAAAAATCTTGACTCAAATTGATAATAGAATCTCATGGTTATTGTATGCTTGTGATACAGGTGAGATTACAAATATTTCTTGGAGGGACAGATGATGGTTGTCAAGCTACAAAAGCATGGGAAAGGCCATTGTATGACATGAGAACCCTGTGATATGCCATGATCGCCATAGATATTGTTGTGTTGCATTGAAATAGGCTAGAGAGATGCATTAGCAGAGTGGGCCCGAGGGACGCCTCAGTTGTAAGACTCAATGAAGTCTCTGAAATCTTCTTGTGTGAGAAAGCCTTGGTAGGCAAGATGGATCACCTAAGGGATTGTTTAGCAGAGAAGGGGATGCCCGAGCCTAGAAGGTGAGTGACCGCAAGGAAGAGGTGACTTTGATAACTCTTGTTATTTGTTGATTGGGATCATTAGCACAGTAGGTATGTCAAGGGAAAATAGTGAGACGAGTAAATGTGACATCCATATGGATTCAAATCCATGAATTTCATAGATAAGTATTGTGTTGACATGTATATTTCCTCTTGAATTATGAATATCAATAAAAAATTTATGCATGAAATTGTGATTAGTATGCATGTTGTTTGATATTGTTGTAGGCATGTTCTGAAATGTTAGAGTCTGAGTGAGAACCAGATCAAGGAGAGGAATATATTGTTGAAGTTGTTGATAGATGAAGGCATGGTAGGTGTTTTTGAGATGCAAAGAACACCAAGGGAAATGTTCCTTTTGAAGGGGGAGGGCAATGTAACACCCAATTTCTAAACCCCTAATTATATGTAATTAATTGTGTTTAATGATTTCCATGCCATGCCATATAAACATTTTAATTGTATTATTGGTTGATTGGAAAAATGCCAACTAGCTAATTGATGGGTGAATCCTTAAAAGTATTGGACATGAAACCAAGAGAGGGATTAGTGAGGGGGAACAAAAGGGGGATTCATGTGTAAAATACCCCAAGCCACCTTGATGAATGTTGTGGAGGAAATAGTCAATATTCCTCTAGCTTGCAACTGAAGAAAATCAGTTAATGAGAAGGGGGTTGGTAGTTGAGAAACGAACCCACCCTTAATGAATACATGTATGGAGAATTTATGAAGGGGGACAATACTTCCACCTTGTTTCCTGTAATGATCGATTTCCTTCTGACAAAAAAAAAGAGGACAAGTTGAGAACCTTCCAGAGTAGTGCATGCAGCAGAGAATGTAGGGGATGTGCAAGAAAAAGATCAGATAATTCGAGAGGGGAGTTTTGGTCTCAGAAGGGGAAAGACAGAGAAAGGGTGATGGATATAGAGGCATCACATGGAAACAGAGGAATGACAATGTGCAAACACATGAACAACGAAGAGAACATGGGAACTCTAAACTTGGTTCGGAGTGAAAGACATGAGCAGAAGATGTTGTGAGAGAAGAAACATGCATATGAAAAGAAGAGAGTGCAGAGCTCGATGGGTAGAGTTTTAGTTGCAAGAAGGAACAAAATGCAGAGAAGAAGTGTTGGTGCGAGAGGAAATTCATGCAGCAGAATAAAACACCTATACGGGAGCAAAGGAAGCTCCATAATGAAGATTTGAGCATAAGGAAGAATTGGGAAGTATGCCTTGGATAATGAATGGTCACACCGGAGTAGAGAAGACCCAAATTTTATACTGGAACAAAAGAGGGTCGTGGTCTTGATGCTTGCTGGAAATAAACCGACACTAGAAAGAGAGGGAATTAAGGGACAATATAGTTGTGAAGGGAATCTCTTATGTAGAGGAAATCCAATTGGGAAGGCATCTGATAAACCTCGTGGAGCTCAATGGGAAAGAAAGGAACCTTTTGTTGTTTCCAATGGAGTGGAGGAGAGTAACCTCCCTGACCCATTCCTTGATTTTTTGGGTAAAGTGTGAGAATCCTTTGATGGTATCATTTCCTAGAACGGGGGTGGCATGTTGTCAAAGTGACTAATCAGGAGAGCCTAAGGTTGGGTGGAAAGGAGCTCACCCACAGTCAATTGGTTGATTATCTTCTTCATTGAACAAATAAGTATTTATGTGCTCCGTGTGTAGAGTAAAATGAATGGATGGTACCTGGAATTGCTTCTTAAATGTGCATGTCTGTAAATGAACTGAATGGTTGTTTCTTGTGATCTCATTCATGAATGGATATGCATGTTGATGGATTGAAACCTTGTATTATTGCAAGTATGCATGCCTAAATAATAATGGAAATGAATGGAACTGCATATAAAATTGCACATCTAAATGAGGGAAAACTTTGTATTTCACTTGAAGGATAAAAACACTCCATAACGATGTAAATAAAATAGTTACATGGTTTCAGGAATAGCCTGTAAGTGAAATGAAATGATACATGTTTATGTCACCCTGTCTTCATAGTAACATACATGTAGTACTTGATCTCCTTGTGAAGAGGAACTTGGTTCTTTAAGCCAAGATTTTAGGATGAGAATGCCATATCTAGTTTTCAGAGTGAGTTATGTATCTCATGAAGGTCTGGCAAAGTGTTATAGCCTTAATTTCCACCCTACAAGCTAGAAGAGGGTTCACAAGAAGATGAAATGAAAAATGTAGGTTTTTCTTGAGATTTGGGCCCTTTTTGGAGGTCATCGCGGGTCTCATAAGAGACAAAACGCAATGATCATAACACATCATCTATTCTGCAACATGCAATGAGCATAACACATCATCTATTCTGCAACATGCAATGAGCATTCAAACCTTCTATATTGATTGAGTTACAAAGAGATATGTGAGGGATGAGTTGTATCTTCGTGGCATGAGACAAGGAACTCACAACATTCGAGTCTCTAGTGGTCTCTAGAAGATCTAGAATCTATCCCAAGCCTCTTCCAAGGATCTATATAAAAAAGGCAAGCCTTGAGAAAGGGAGGAGGAATCATTAGTAGTTTTATGTTGTCCATTTGCATAGGATATTTTCCTATTCACAACAACCATAAATTAGAGTTCCTAGCCTGATCAAGGAGCTGAGGAGAAGCAAGGAGCAAGGAGCCAAAGGATAATTGCATCATCATCCAAGGTATGAGCTTGATACAATTTATTTATGTTAATTAATAGATCACTATTTTCCCCCCAAATTGTTTTTGTTTTAATCATGAATGGTTTGGATCTGATCTTATGAGTAATAGATCAAGTTAGATCT